>JAYDZG010000001.1:39060511-39075456 GCA_034509265.1 Microcambeva bendego
CGTTTACATTTCACTCAAGAGTCTCTCTGATTTAGGTGAAATGGAGACTGACGAGCAGGATGACGAGTCCAGTCAGGACCAGGATCTTCCCTCAGAGAACGATAACAGCCAGTCGGAGGACTCGGTGGGTGGAGACAATGAGCTGGAGAACGGGATAGGCTTAGAAAACACGACCAAAGGGCAGCACCTAACAGGCCACAAGAAGCGACTTTTCACATTCCAGTTCAACAACATGGGCAAGACTGACCTAAGTTTTATCAAAGAGGAGCCACGGCAGATCCGATTCGATGAGGGACATCTTCGACTCAGCGGTGAGGGATTAATCATACAAATCAACATTTTACAGGAAACAGGGATGAACGAACTTTACACTTGTTTGGTTTTGGTTTGTGTGTTTACATCTATGTATCATTTTAAACGGCGCGGTTGCTACGTGGGTAGCACTGTCACCTCACAGCAAGGTGGTCACTGAGTCCTTTCTGTGTAGAGTTTGCATGTTCTCTCCATGTCTGCATGGGTTTACTCCGGAAACTCCGGTTTTCTACAGTCCAAACACATGCAGGTGGGGTCAATTGGAGATCCAAAATTGTCCACGAGTGTGATGGAGATTCAAAATTTCTAAGAAGTGATGAATCTTGGGTATCAAGAATTTAACCGAAGAGTGTTGTTGCATCTTTACAGACAGATCCTATCTTTCACTGGACTGGGAGCCTGAGATAAAGAAGAAATACTTCGATGACAGTGTAGTTGATGTAAGACTGGTATTTTTTTCCCTTTTTTTAGTTTATGGTTGTTTATTTCACCTTGATGTAGCAATATTGATAAAATAGTATTTTTTTGCTGCAGGACTTTGATAAACACGAGAGCATGGAATACAAACCTCAAAAGAAAGCTTTCTTTAAATTAAAGGATTGCATCGAACTCTTCACTACCAAAGAAAAGTTAGGAGCAGACGACCCATGGTGAGTTCCAGAAAAGTGCTCACACATCACTACGGAGTGTTCGGAGAGTTTTTGAGCTCAATGGGGCCACTGATTCAGCTGGGCATCCACACAAACACACATCAGACCGGGCTTCTGCACTAGTTTTGGACAATATCTCAATAGTGGAGGTGTCATGGAGCTTCGCATGACTGTACAGTGATTTGCTTGTTCTTGATCAGATTGGGGGTGGTGGATTCACAGGCTAAAATTGGACATGACTAGATTGAGTTAATTTATTCACATGTACAAGTTTAACATTAACATTCCAAATCACAATATGTTCTTCAGAGCTGTTCTGATTTTTAAAAGTGGGTAAAAGTGGCTTTTTAGCTTGATGTGTGTCTGCGCCTACAGGTATTGCCCCAGCTGTAAGGAGCACCAGCAGGCCACTAAGAAGCTGGACCTTTGGTCTCTGCCTCCTGTGCTTGTGGTCCATCTAAAACGCTTCTCCTACAGCCGATACATGAGGGACAAGCTGGACTCACTGGTCGACTTTCCTCTTCGGTAAGCTCCTACATATAATGCAAGGTACCTTTAATTTGGAACTGGCTCAGTAAAGCCACAGACCAGGCCGGGGACGGTCGTACAGGTTCACTTCTCACTGCAGACGGATACTATAGAATCTGAATAACATTGATACAACCCTGCCAGATATAGCACAAAGCACTATGAGATAACTCAAAGACAAAAACATTGATATTGGATCATGCTGGAGACAGGGGCATTGTGGAATATCGGGGAATGAAAAAGCTCGCTACTTGGCTGAATGAAGAACTGTAGAAAAAAATCATTCATCTTATACTTTTGCCAATGGACACCAAACACCTTGTAAAGAACTACATGGCAACTTCAGTGGAATGGCCAAACCATAAACTACACAAAATTCACCCGAATGTCAGGAATATAACAAAATATACATCATGAAAAACATGCTGACCATGTTACCTACACTAGATGTAGACTAGGCCATTCCAGACTGACACACCAACACTTAACAAAGCATTTCAGGTGAACAAAGACCTTAAATGCCCAAAACAGAAACTCTCGCCCAAGATAAAATTCCTCAATATATGGAAGAAAATAAGGTCTTCTCTAGTTTTCTTTTCAATTTTTGTTTGACTAAAATTCATATTCTAGTTCGATAGAATAAAACAACACGGCTCACTGTCGTCAAACACACACCAAGAAATTGGAAAACTAGAAAAACTACTCGTTTGATTTGTTTTAGTCCTAGCAGTGTATTGAAAGACGGTTCTGTCAAGGATTTCTATTTAGAGATCACAATATGCTCTTCACGACTCAATTTTATGACATATTGGGTAAATATTGGGTAAATAAGCTTTTAGTTTGGTGTGTGTGTGGTTACAGGTATTGCCCCAATATAACAGTATGTTGTATAGCAAGAAGTAATTTGGTACGTTTGTTTCTTTCCTCCACTTGCACCATGCAGGCAGACAATATACTGGCTAGTCTAAATTTTACTGAGCAAGCATGTGAGTAAATAAGATGATGCAGAATAAATATCTTGAATGTTCTTTTTGGGAGATTGTGTACCTACCATGACCCTGATTTTAATCAAGTGCTTAGGGCAGATAAATCCTTGAGTATCCTAGTTGTAGCCTAGTGGTTAAGATACTGTACTAGTCACCAGAAGCTTGCTGGTTCAAGCCCCTCCACTGCCAGGTGGCACCTGTTGGGCCCTTGTACCAAGACCCTTAACCCTTAATTGCTCAGACTGTCTACTGTCTCATTATGGGAAGTTGCTTTGGACAAAGGTGTCTGCTAATTGTCTAAACTGTAAATATTGGTAATAGTTTTATTATTATTATTATTTATTTTTGCATGATGTGGGTAACACTGAAGTTCTGATTACCTGCAGGGATCTGGACATGTCCGAGTTTCTGATCAATCCTAACGCCGGGCCGTGCCGCTATGATCTCATTGCTGTATCTAACCACTACGGAGGAATGGGAGGGGGACACTGTAAGTGTATTCACACACACAAAGATACACACAGATACACACTCTTCGATCAGCCACCTGTAGTCAGGTGTGTGTGTTAAATCCCAATCACTGACGCGAGTGTCTTTCATTATCAGATACAGCCTATGCCAAGAACAAGGACGATGACAAGTGGTACAACTTCGACGACAGCATCGTGTCATCAGTCAGTGAGGATCAAATTGTGGTGAGGAAACCTTTCGTTCAGCTCGAACTGTAGCTTCAGCAGAAAAGCTTCACAAAGCTTGTTGCTATAATTGGCGCAGCACAGGAGCTGAATCTGTGTTGGACTCGCCTGTTTATGTATAGAGTGAAAGCCCAAATTTCAAAGGGGGTTCAAAGGGGGGTTCGAGAGCATCTGGAAATCAAGAAATACCACGATTTGGGTCACAGTAAAAAAAAAATCCTATAATTCGTATTTTCTGGTGTTGTACCTCTGTACCGATGTTTTACCTACATGTGTGGGTTTTCTTTGGTGCTAATAGGGTAAATATTTTGATGCTAATATTTGTTATTCAAGTAGTAAATTATATTTTTCTAAATAATTTAAAAATATCTGACCTATACAGAGCTCACAAGGCAGACCCAGGGATAATAGTTTCACAGCCGGGTGAACCTGTCTGACAGGGGGGCGATGATGGCTAATCCGAAGGTCACTGGTTCAAGCCTCAGCCACTGTTGGGCCCCTGAGCAGGGCCCTTAACCCTCAGTTGCTCAAAATTGTGTTCAGCCATGTGATTCGCTTTGGATAAAAGCGTCTGCTAAATGCTGAAAGTGTAAATGGACATGATGGGGATAGTAAGTCAGGATGGAGGTTCACTAGCACTTGGTTGGTGCACTTGGCAATGCGCTCTTAATGATGACCTCAAGAGGATTTCATCAAGGGGGCGGTGCTAAGTGGGTAGCACTCACAGCAGGAAGCTTCGAGCTTCAGGTGGGGTCGTCCGGGTCCTTTCTGTGTGGAGTTTGCATGTTCTCCCCGGGTCTGCGTGGGCTCCAACAGTCCAAAAACATGCAGGTGAGGTGAATTAAAGACTCAAAATTGTCCGTAATTGTTTGATATAGACCCGATGAGCTTTGTGTGCATAGATGTAACCAAAAGAAAATAATATATATATATTGAACCCCAACAGTAAAAAGCAGTTTTTACCAGTCCATAAACAGATGCTTGTAAATTCGTGAAATCATATATTGAACCGTTTTATTCTTTGTGCAGTCCAAAGCTGCGTACGTCCTGTTTTATCAGCGCCAGGACACAGTGAAGGGAACGGGCTACTTCGCCCTTGACCGCGAGGACACAGACGAGCAGGAAAGCGCATTGGCGCGGGGGATCAACGGCCAGAGTGATCAAGACGAGGAAGAAGAGGACTTAAACGACAACCAGCAGAATGAAGATCTAGAGCCAAACCATGACATTTCCATGAACACCATCTGAGGACGGACTAGCACCTGTGCCTAATGCCATATCGAATACAGGAAGCCCAGGACCCGCCCGAGCCGGATCGTTCGGGTGATCTCGGTCCCAGCGAACACAGGAGGGTGACGATTCGTCCTCTCGATGTGTCGTCCACCAGTCCCCCTTCAGTCTGGACTGGAAACTAGATAGCGTAAGGAATTCGAGGCGATCGGAGTCGGGACTAAAGACGTCCTGGACGAGGTCTGCGTTTTTTTGGTTTGCCCTTGTGATAGTGTGGTGTTTACCCTCCAGAGAGAGAAATGCTTTATTTTATCATTAGTTTGCCTTGTACATAGTGTTGGATGGACGCTGAATCTGTGGGTTTTAACGAGACTGAAACGAACAGTGTTTTTGTTGCACTACGTTTTTATTGCTAGTGTTAGTGCCGAGCGTACTGCAGAACCGGATCACAGCCACCCTGCATTCACTCAGCTGCTCGATAAGCTGCTTATGAACAGAAAAAAAATACACTGGCTGCACTTGCAAGGATTATTTTTGGCATCGAGCAGTAAATGAATTGATGTGACGTGCTGCTCTGGTAAAGGCACGTTTGTTTGCGAAGCAAAGGTGGAAATGCAAACATTTCACCATCTAGTTGAGTCAAATCTATCACAGAGAAGAGGCACAGAAGGTTCGACCCAGTTTCCGGCATGTACAGCCTTGCCGAGCTCTTTATTTGTTTAAGGTTTGGCTCTCGAGATGCAATTTTCCAAATATTTCCACAAACTCTTGATTGTCTCAGATGTGCTGGAGTGTAGCAGTTCTTCTGCACTGTGATCTCAAACTTCTAGCTCTGCTCATTTCTGTCACCAAGCAATACACAAGCCATCTGAAGCGGGTGGGTTTTAATACCAGCTCTTCATGTCCGACTCCTACAGATGCCTCTGCCCTTTTTTAATCACACGTCCTGTATGAACACGAAGTAGAAACCAGTCAGACTAATAATCGACCGTGGTTGAACAGTTTGCTGGATTGTAAATATTTCCTGATCAGCCTGAGCTATGAATGCTGTCAGAACAGCAAAAGTTTTGACAAGCACAAGCTAGCACACCATAGCTGACATTTCAAACTTGTTTCAAATCTAAGCTCGGCCATCCGGCATCTGGGCGCCGATATTTCTCATGTTCATATGATGTAGGACCAGGGTTCCTCAGAACGGATGCAATTGTGACCTCTGCTGGCAGGTGAAAAGATAACACCACTGCACGTGTCTGAGGGGGAAGGGCGGTTTCAGCTCTCTTCAGTCAGCAGTGGAGGGTTGGATTGTGTAATGCAATCTGGGTAATTGGGAGGAAATTGCAAAAAAAATAAATAAAAAAATTGAAGTTTTGAGACAGCGAGAGGTAGAATCCTTGGACAGGTGCCAATTCTTCCATGTGCAGAAGTCCTGGCCATCGTCATGATCTTAGAGAAAACAAGATTCTTCAGTCCAATTGTGATCCCTGCGACTCAGTGTGGTATCAGCTGTGGACTGGAGTTAGCATGGGGACACTTTCATTGTGTCTTGTCTCTTATGGACCACAGGGTCAGTAGGTGCTCACTATGGGTGTCACGGTTAAAGTGTCTCAGAAATAACAAAGGCTGCTCACTTTTCACCAGTCACTTGGGCGTAATAATGGTGGATTCTCACCAAGTGACTCATGTGCCATGGTTCAGCTTCTCATCAAGTGACTCATGTGCTAATGGCTGGGATGCTAACTGCTTCTGGTACCTGGTCCAGCAGTGTCAGGGAGTGTGAAGTTAATAGTTCCACTTTGAAATGAATGGTGGAGTGTATCGTTTATGCATCGCCATACGTTGGGGGCACATTGTCCACCAGTGGATGGTTTTTATTAAGATCAGTATTTGAGTATTTGAAGGATGCCAAAAATATCCCTGTGAACTCAGCTTAGAACCAAAACTCCATCCAGCTCTATTCAGTGTCCATCCTCGTGTTCTGTAGTCGATATTCGGACCGAATCTTCTCCCAAACAAACCTGATTCGAGCCTTGCCACGTTTTCACAGCGTACCAGGCCTTAATGTCGAATGTCAAGTATTTTTGAAAAGCACTGATGATACTTGTAATGTAAAAAGTTGTTTAGCTGCTGTAAGCCACAATAATGTAGGGGTGTCCAAATCTATTTCTCAATACAATACCAAGACCGAATCTTAATTCCACAACGAGAACTTTTTGAGAACTATTGGGCTTTTTTTCACTAGATTAAACAGCGTGCTTATAAAACATATGATCCAATACAAACACACCCATTAAAATCTAAAAACCTGATTGAGATGTTTTACAGAATTGAGATGTGGAGTTCGGTCTTGGTACTAAATCCCAGTGTTAGATTGGACCTCCCCATTACATCCCTGGTAAAGCTAAAAATATGCTTATATGGACTTCAGCTACACACATATATATTTTTATCCATCGCATTACCACTGCTTTAGGTGCAAGTCACACCTTTTACATCAGAGACACGTTTTAATGAGATTATGAACATTCTGGTGATGCAATAGAGTTGCCTCTTGCCTCCATCACCTCAGCCTTAAATCTAATCTCAGACAGTGGCCTTTACTTTGCACAGTTTTACGCTGCTTGCTTGTGTTTTTATGAAGACACTCGTTAGATCCTACAAACCCCCAGGCTGAGAACTAGTGGCTGCTGTAACCAGAAAAAAAACCAGTCCAGTGCTCTCAGATCAGCCGAATGTGTTTAAGGAGTATTCACCTGCTTGTGGATCAGCTTTTGCCTATTTGTAGTCAAGTAGGATTTGGGGTTCTGGGGAGGGTAGCTGAATCGCCTTTAATATGAACTTTAAAAAAGCTGTACTGCTGTACGTGCTTTGTGTAATAAAATAACATGGGGGCAGGATAATCAGACTGAGACTGATGGGCTTTATAAATACTGTACATAAGAATTCACTCTGTGAGTGCACATTTAATGAATTTATTTATTTATATGTAAGCAAAATATAGCAATGTATTTAAGAGCACGGAAAAAAAAGAGTTTGTATGGTGGAGAGCTTTGGGTCTGCTAACGGATGCCCCAGTGCCTGGAGTCTTGTGTAAAGGTGAATTCAGACTTCCTCGCATGACTAAAAGGCTTTCAGCATTTGACTGCACTTGGGTTTACATTTGAAATGTGCATGTGTATTTATATACAGACTTCAAATAAAGTTGTGTAAAGCCTTTTGCTGATTTCTTCACTTTCTGTTTGTCTTTACTCTCTGTATTTGCTGCACAAGGTGTTTGCCTGCTCCAAGTATCTCCTGGAATTATTTCAAGCAATGTAGAGTAGAGGAAGATCTGTACCAGAATTGAAAAGATGGTTCAGATCCTCAGTGGTGGTATCAGCCAGTTGGGCGTCTATACAGAGAAAGAAGAAGGACTCGGACACACTTATTTCAGAAATGTAGGGGAAACCAAACCACAAGAGATATTACTAATCTGTGATATGCTACATGACCCCCTTCGTTTTGGATTTTTTCCCCTTGATCCAGTATGGTGGCTTTTCAGATATCTTGTTTTCCATATTTGTTTAGAGTAGGGATGGCTCGATATGACTTTCTTAAAGCTGATACCGATACTGCAAACTGAATACTGATAGCAATCCGATACTGTCATTTCTCCTTTTGACCCCTTTCACCCCAGAGGGGACCGTCGACGGGTGAAAATCATGCACACATGCTCATTTATTTAAGTGTGGTGTATTCTCAAAGCACAATCAACTCTTACTCTTAACTTGTACTCATATTTTTTAGGACTAGTACAAAACCCCAGGAAATACACAAACCATGCTTGCCTTGATCTTTTAGTTATCTAAAAATGCACTTACTTTTATTTCTGATGAAGGTACAAACCATTTTGCATTAAGCCTAATCTGGCAATTTATGCGAATAGTGGTGAATCTGCTGTTTAAATGAAATATTGATTCATAATAATCGGTAATAATCGTGTTGCATCGTTTGCACCTCTGTTAGATGAAGCCCGTCCATTCATCCGCACTTTATTTTATAAATCATGTGCACAAATCATACATATTCATTTTTTGGCTGGATCTAATATGTTGGGTAAAGAAGGAGAGTTTGGTGTTCGTCAGTGGAATTATGTAAAAAAAAAGTAGAAGGTGAAATGCTGCCATCTACTGGTGGAATTAAAACTATCAAAGCCGCAGAGGCGACCAGCCAATGAAAACGCAGAGCCCGCCTTCTTGAAATCCGTTGGCAGTAGAGAGTGCCGCGGTGGCGCTCGTTCATTGTAGTGAGAGAGCAGTGAGGAGGACCGAAGACGTTCCGTCGCAGTCGCGCCTTCATTATCGTTTAAACAGCGGCGATTCATCGTGAAACAGGTCAGCATGGATGCGTGAGTGTTGTATTGATCTGCAGTTTAAAATAAGGATTTAAAAGCAACCTTAAGCTGTTTCAATCTTGGCAGTGCTGTGACTCCTAAACGGATCCGGTCCTCTGGTGTGGTAAACAGGTGACCGTTATATTTCAAACTCGACACTGAATCTATTTAAACAACCTGTAACGCTTTGGAGCATGTTAAAAGCATTAGTTGTTCTTGTAAAACAGTACATACTATATTTAAATTCCACACGTATTTAAGTTTATGCGTTAATCAGTGCGTTGTGTATAAAAATGCAACTTTATTAAACAAATAGGTCAACGAAGCTCGTGGTCAGTTTTTTAAACCGACTTAAGAACCGACTCGGCAAATTTTACTTCGATTCCTTGCTTTGTGAACACTTAACGGCTATTCAATTTTAAAAACATTAGCAAAATCAGCGTTTATTTTACCGTTTTGTGTCGAAAAGCCCCCGAAAGCTTTAAAGTCATATCATTTTATGTAATAATTACGTAACTGTGATTAACATGCTGTTTAAAATGGTTCACCTGCTTTGTTTTTAACTTAACCTATATTCAAATGCAGTATTGTCAGATTTACGCTTTTGACTCGAACGTCTTTAGCGTCAATCAAAAAATATTTGAAATAAAAAAGTCTATGTGTGTCGGTACTGGGAGTCGATACCAAAGTGAATCGTTTCTACATGGATTGGGAATTAGAGAGTCGACTCTGAAGGTTTGCACGCGACCCGCCAGCACGAACATTATAATGCAAAATGAAGACAGAAATAAAGTATAAAATGAAGTAGTTAGAAATGAATACATTGCTTATGCCCAGGCTCACACTGCATTAAAACGATTAGTGTTTATATTGCTAAACAGTTAACAACTGTGACAACAGCTAGGTCTTTTCTGTGTTGAGTTTGCATGTTCCTGTCTGTGTGGGTTTACCCCGGGTGGTCCGGTTTCCTCCCGCAGGCCAAAAACATGCAGTTGAGGATAATCAGAGATTCAGGGTTGTCCATGACTGTCTTTGACACGGCTCCCGGAGTGCTGGTGGTAAGAGAACTTGCCTTGTGATCAGAAGGTTGCCGGTTTGACTCCCAGAGCTGACAGTGCCCTTGTGCAAGGCACCCAACCTCTAACTGCTCCCTATTGCATGAATGTAAACAAAAGTGTAAAAAAAAAATCAATAAACGAACAACTCCACGTAGGAAGCTGATATGACAACCTCGAAACCTGAATAATGTTTTTTTTTTCTATTTTACTTATGGTTATCTCCCAATGTCGCGAAGTCAATTTGTCTTCTGCTGCTGCCGGATCCCTGATTGGTCCTCACACCATGTTTGAAGACCTAATCCACATTGTCCATAGTGCCCAGCAGGCACTGCCAATTATGCCAGCTAGACTGTGCCCAAGCAGAGCAATGCCGACTTTCGAACCGAGGAGTTCAGAATCTCTTCACTGGTGTGCTAGTGGAAAATCTTTTATCCTTTATGCTTTTATCAGCCGCTTCGTCCTGCTTTGTCATGGCGGCTCCAATTCCACCGGGAAACATTGGGTGCTAACCAGGAATACCCTGGACCGGACGTTAATCCATCTCAGGGTTTCCCCTGAGACAAAACAAATCCTGTTAGTCGACTCCTAGATGCGTTTCAAATCTCAGCAGTGGTAGACTAGCAGACCGCTAGGCCTCTGATCGGCATTGCTTACTTGTGGACCCTGTTTCTTACTTCTCAAATAATCAGAATCAGCTCATTCTTAAGCGATGGAAGATGCTTCGGATGCTGAGGTGCACCAGGTACTGGCTGAGGTAGTGCTTTGTGCTGTTGGTCGGGTTAACCTCTGCCCGCTGATGGAGATGACGGCGCAAAACACTTCCTTGCCGGAACTGGTGATGAACTGCCGATTGCCAACCTGTGTACAGAAGTGACCACCATCAAACTTCAACAGTCAAGTTGATTCTTTTACCAGATCAGGCACAGGGAAAATTAAATAAAATGTTAGTTTGAGAACTGTGTCTGTGATGTTTTATTTATTGCTTTTTTCTTTACTCCCGGCTTATTAAACATGCTCTGTACATCATGAAGAGTAGAATCAGACCAATAAGTTTGAATGGGCAGACATTTCACTTGAAACCATTATTATCTCATATTTCCAAACCATTAGTGTAATTAATAGGAAATCTGATCTTAGCTTTCAAGTGTACTTACAGTTAAATATTATGCAGAGAAATCAACAACCCGAACACATATCACACAAACACGTCTTTCCATTTAATCTTGGAACTATAAGACACGAGCTTTAAAAACAAGCCAACAAAAGTGACCATGAATTTCAAATTGAGAGGCCTCTACCTGTGTAGACGTTCGTTTGGGGTGTGAAGCCTTCTCTGTAAGTCCTGACCTGATGGCTAATTGATTTTTAAAGTCATCGCATTGACATAAGGTGACACCTCCTACCTCACTAGACCTGTCAAACAGTGGGTACATTTTTAAGGAATTAAGCACACAGATAAAGAGATGTAAAAGATGAATAAAACACGAGTTAGGGTTATAAAGCTTACTACACCTGATATGTTTTGACCCCCGGGTAAAGAACATATTCACCTGGCTGTCAGTTACATAATAATCGTGGAAGTTGAGACCCATTTTGCTGATGGTTTTATCCAAAGCGACCAACAATTAGGACCAAATACAATTCAAGCAGATAAGATCTTGCTTAGGACCAGAGACTGGCCATAATTATTGGTCTTCTGGATGCTAGACTAGTACCTTAACCAATGGGCTACCACCCTTCTTTTTAATGCATAAACTTGATTGTGGGCTGAGGTTTTTTTATTCATAGTAGTTGGTTAGGACCATTATTTGTTATTAAGACCATGAGCAGTAAAATAAAACTTTAAATATTGTAATAAATAAGTACATAGACCGGTACCTTCTAAACACCACCAGTATAGATGCTGGGGATGAAACGATTCACTCTACAATACTGGGTTCATGGTAAGATTTTAACTGATTGTTTTAAACAAATGAAATTGAAGAGAACTTATGAAGCTTCTCTTTTTGAAATGATTATGTATTTGTGATAAAGAACACCATGTTATTTCTGTAGTAGCTACAAACTATGCAAAACTATTAAACCTAATTTGGCTGGAAATGCCTGAACCTGGCAACCACTGATATAGTGGCTGTAACATTAACCAGGCGAGGTGTTTAGCACCAGTGCCCTTCAGTGTTTTAAGTGAATATTGAGTGTCTGGAGAATTTTACAGACTTTAAATTGTGGATTTTTTAAAAATCTTGTGGTGCATCGTTACGTCCCTTATAGATGCTTTTATAAACAAACGTTTGTTAGTAAATCATAACTTTTAATGCTAGAAAAAGTGCCCAGGTTTGACTGGAAGTTCCTGGTTGGTGAAATGCTTGTAGTGTAAATATTCTAAATGTTCCAATTGAAAATATTCTGCTTTTATGGTGCTAACAAACGTGGTAAATAAAAAATAAAAAAAACATTATATATATTATGTCAATACTTCTTTTCCCTGCAATCACTTCTAGCAAGAACTTAAAAAAAATCATTAAGTAATAGTGTTAAATACAAACTGAGGAGCAAAGTTTTCAAAATTCTCTTTATTTTTTTGGCGACCGAGAGGTCAAAACTGTTCGTGACACAAAATACTTTTCAAACATTAAAATATTCATATTTTATTAACTTTACAAAAATGTTACAATCACAAAGGAGAAAAAAGTGTAACATTCATCCAGAATCATTTATACAGCATTATTCAAAAGTTAAGACAACCCTGGTTGAGGAAACGAATGGCTCATTACATGTCAATTTAGTGCATAGACCAGATGAGCCGGTCCAGGTGTGGAGTTTGCATGTTCTCCCTGTGTGGGCTTCCTACGGGAGCTCCGGTTTCCTCCCATCAAGAAGCATTGTTGGAGACATTAAAGTGCCCTATAGGTGAACAGATGTGTGTGTGTCCACCCTGCGATAGACTGGCGCCCCTTTTAGGGTTTTTCTTGTGCCTGGCGCCCACTCAAAAGCTGGAATTCCCTTCACCACCACACAAAAGTGAGGGCGTGCTAAAACATAGCATGTATCTCCCACTCACGATGAGAGTGGTCTGTCCCCGAGCTCAGGGTCCACGATAGTACGGCACCCCTGGAGCCGACGGGGTTAATGACGGGGGAACCTGGATCTGAACCGAAAATCTTACGACTGATAACTCAAAGCTCTACTCACTAGGATAAATGTACAGGACATGGAAATAGACCAGGGGTGCCAAAACTTCTTACACAGCACACGTAATACTTGTAATTCCTACAATTACCAGCCGAAAGTACTCGAAACATTTTTACAAAAAGAGATCTGCTCTTTGATTGAAGTGAAATATATATATTTACTGCAGAATGAAGTACAAGAACTCGCAGACATTTTGGCACTTTTCCCAAATTATGTATTTGTGCTTCACAGCTTGTTAGATAACATGATTAATATGTGAGTTACAGTATAATCGTTAAAAGGTTGTGCATCTGTTAGCACAGTGATATTCAAACTGCTGAGCTAATATTAAAATACAGTCATGGAAAGAAATGAGACCCCACTTCAAAATGATCAGATTTTTAGATCTACAGTAGTTTATAGAATAAAACTGCTCAATTTGGGCAAACACACCCATACATTGCAAAACTAAAAAGTGGTCTGTATATTAATATTTAGCATTTTGCCTTTATCCAAAGTGACTTACATTAGAGTTACATTAAATAGTCTGAGCACACAAGGGCTAAGGACCTTTTCTCAAGCACCCAACAGCGGCAGGTTGGCAGTAGCGGGACTTGAACCAATGCCCTATGGATTTCTAGTCCAGTACTTTAACCACTGGGCTACGGCTGACTAGGCCCATACTTCTCTGGAATCACTGGCAATAAAACAGGGTGGCATTCATGACCCCAGACAGCGAGTGTGCTGCTGAAATTTACTGATGGGCTGGTCAACGTCTACACGGACATAATAAGTCATAATATCTGAAGGAGGTGGGATTGCCAGACAGTCTAGCCATTAAAGGGTGGTGTTAGGAAGGGCATTCGGCATAAAGCTGGATTGCAATTTGCAGACCAGATCTACAGTGGCAACACCCAGTAGAGATTAAAAATGCACGAGTCACCCTGAGACTTCCAAGGGTTTCAGTCAGCGGTCCAGTGGACCAGAAAAGTAAAACGGCACCACACAGGCAGTTCGCTTCAATAATGGGTTTTAAAAGCATCTCGAAGAACTTCAGAAAGCAAATGTGTAAGAACTATAGCTTGTATGATAAAAATGACAGTAGTACAAGTACAGCTACAACCTGATTAACTTTTACAACAAATAAATCATTAAAAGAACCAGCAGTATTGCTTATAAAGAACTATTCTAATTGTAGTGCAGATTGGGACATAAAGGAAAAGTACATCCATTAATTATTAGACATGAGAAAACAATTACAAACTCAGACTCATTGCACACTGCTCATACATCGTACTGCATAACGACACATAATAATTAAAAAATGCCTTCATTTAGCAAGCAAGACTTAAGGTACCATCAAGGTTTTGCAAGGAGACGAAGCACAAAGATAAAACTTCAGTGTAGTAGACGTATCGCACTGTACAAACATATAATATTAGTATTGAAGCACACAGGACACTACATTAGGGAATGGTAACGAAATAAAATATTAATTTATTCCTTTGGAGAGGAATGCATGAACCTATCGATGTTGAGTGTGTAGGAACGTGATAAGGATTGCAGCTCTTGCATTATGACTGTCGGTTACCATACATTAGAGGAATGATGTACACAGAGATGTCGTCTCCTGAGCCCAGCTGATCGCCCTTTATGCGCCAGCTACGGTCTCTGAGAACCCCTCGAGCCCGCATCACCACATCCTGAGCTGCCATGGTGTACCTGCATGTACATAGGTAGATAAGATAGAATTACTAGGCTGTTTAGTTCATATCCATGAGTTTTCTAGGCTTCTATTAATGACTAAACACCTCCACTGTAAGCTTTATACCATGAACTGATCACCATGAGCAGTTCCACCAATCATCAGTCATCAAAGGTTTGAAACAGCTAAAACTAGGTATGTTACCACCATTATAATGCTCTTACCATCATGTTTTATAGTA
>JAYDZG010000001.1:39097964-39113790 GCA_034509265.1 Microcambeva bendego
GCCTGAAAACCATCAAAAATATGTCCAAATCACAAACACTTGTTTATTCTTGATTGTAAATCAGAAAAATAGCAACATAAGAAAGTTCAAGTAAGGTTTTATATACAAGTACATATTGAAATTAAATAATGTTCATCCCGGACTACAGTGTAATAAAATACAAGTGCAAAACAATACAACATACAGAATATAATAAATGCAATAGGCATTTACAATCTAAATAAATTGAGAGGGATGGAGGCTCTGACAAGGACATGACCAGTACATGGTATACAAGTGAGGTAAATATATTTACAGTTAGCATTGTACAGTTTAAATAGCAGCAGAGATATTAAAGAGTAAGTTACACAAAGGCAATGTTGTGCAAATTCAAGTTAGAACTCTGAAAATAAAAAATACTGATGAGTGGAATGATTTAGGCGATGGCAAAAGTTATGGCAATGGCAGTGTTATGTCAGATTTCCAAAGCACAGTGGATAGAAAAGCTCAAAAGGATACTTAGAAAAGAAGATCAAACAGGTGTAAGGCTCCTTCATCAGACACAACTGAAGCGGAGACCTGACCTGAAATCAGGGCAATCAGGGCATTGTGAGGAGGAACGCTAAACATCATGTAGTGTTAAAACTTGGTGACAAATGAACCGTAACCACAAACACCGAACCTTGATGTGCTTGAATAAAAATCATAAGCTTGTTAGCAATTACAAAAATATCTTATTCGAGCCGATCCAGTAAGAGGATGTGCCCAGTACAGAGTACCGACGCTGCTCATAGACCTTTATCAAGAGAACTAGATGTATTTCTTTTCAACTTTAAATGTCACCGTATGTGTTTATTGTATGTTACAGACTTGTTTTAACTTCGGCTAAAGACTTTATTTTGTAATTTCTTTATGTTTTAGTACATTTTTCTTTCTTACAAAATATATATGAACATGATATGTTTTTATTTTATTATTGTTGTAATTTTGCCTGTGGAATAATAAAAGCTCATCTTATCTTGTCTTGTTTAGCTTATCTAATATTTTCATTTTTCATTAAGGTCTGTACACATCATTACAATACCTACTCCACTGAGGCTGATTGATATTTCGGAGTGAGTGTTTATATTAATAGAATGAAAGAGTGCATTTATACAGGATAGATAGAGAGCAAGAGAGGGTGAGAGAGAAAGAGAGAGAGAGAGAGAGTTCCTCCCCCATGACCAGACATAAAATAGCTCTCTAGCTCTTATGTGAGTGCTGGAAAGCCTTGAGAGGTAAAACTAAGTAGACTTGGACCACGTTGACTATCAGTGAGAATGAAGAGTCTGTTGCTACATCTACTGGCTCTCTACATCTACAGTGTCCAGGGGGAACAGGTACACAAGATTGAACACTGCGGTTCCCACTGCTCACAGGTACTTACACTACACACAAAGGCAACTTACACTACATCTAACTACAACCTCTTGTGTAACTGATTTACTTATTATTGAGCAAAAAAGTAAAAATACCAGTATCATGTTTTAAGAAGCAACCTACTGCCAGTTACAGAAGTCAAACTTCTGATTATCACTGCCTAAAGAGTTTGATCATTACAAGAATATTTCATGTTATATTTATGAAATTCTTTAAGGTTTGTAAATAATATAAGAATATCTGATAATTTAACTCATGTTAAAATGTCTACACATTGAAAGTTGAACATAAAAAAAATCTAGAAACACATAAGCATCACTGAACTTTTACAGGGCAATAAAGTCTTTGGGATTTTAAAATCATTTTACCATTTACTGGCACTAGTTGTAGATCTACTATTAGAGGGTTTTGTTTCCAGTTCAGTGTTTTTGGTAATCATTTATAACTGGACACTCATACAGACTGCTGGGTTGTTTTGGTTGGAGCACTATTAAAAAATACCACCGCTACCCAACACACACACTACCATGGCTTTACCAAGTTTGTGTCATTGCAGTACACAAAATCGATGTAGATGATTAAGAGAATGCATGTCCAGGACAGGTGTTCCTAAAAAGCGCTGAAAAATAATGTTATCATTAAAAAAAAAATAGAATAGGAATGTGAACATTGAAATAACATTTAAATGTAAAAGGTTCAAAAACATATTTCAGATATTCCTGATGTTTAACACCACACAGACTGGGTGTTTACACATCAAAACTGTAAAATCATCATTCAGTAAAACAAACATAGATCATATCAGTGGGATTTTGTTACACAAGGAAACCGTGATGTCAGTGTGTCGTAAATTAAACTGACTTTAATTAAACCCCAAAAGGGGCAGCCTGGTGGTTGAGATCCGAACGTTGCTGGTTCTGTTCCTAGAGCCGACAGGTCATGACTGAAGTGCCCTAGAGCAAGGTACCCAACCCCTAACTGGTCTCCGCGAGCTGTAGCTAGTGCTGCCCACAGCTCTGGGCACATGTACTCACTGGCCCCTAGTGTTCACTAGTATGTATATGTGTGTTTCACTGTGTTTTGTGAAATATATGTGCATGTGTGTTTTTCTGTTTTGTGCATATTATATAATACCATTTAATTATAGATGTACAATTTACAATTTATTTATGAATTTTGATTACTGTTCAATGGCCAGTCACTGCACAGATTGGGTTAAAATATGGTCGAAACATTTCAACAAATTTCTTAAAAGCACAGCGGTTTAAAATATTCACTATATGAGGAGATTCCCTAATAATAGTTCATTACTTCCTGCAATGCATGTATGGTAGGTGAGGTCTGATGACAGAAGCTTAGGCACGTACGCACAAACAGAAAGCACCCCAAGCTATAAAAGGAAAGCATGGTTTTGTTTCCTGTTTTTATTTCATTTTTAACATCTTTCAAGTCTGGCGCCATGTCTCGAGTGTTTCTCTGTGCCTTGGGCTCATTGAAAAGCTGCAATAGGCACCAGCAGCCGTCAGCAACCCTGATTGAATAAACAGTTAAGAAAGTGAGAGAGTAAACCGAGCAATCAGTAAAGAACAAATGACATACTACTCAGAAACATTTGTGCAGTGGCTTCCCGAGACACACATATTTGATTCAGAAACTGTTGATGCTCGATAATACTTGTAATTGTTCCACTTTACACTTGAACATGTCAAATAATGTTTAATCATTTATGTTATTCAGTCATCATGTATTCTTTATTCTGCATTTGTGCCTTTTTGGTGGGACTCAAAATTGTGGTAAGCTTAGAACTCAACTGGAACAGGTGCATATAATGAACAGAGGAACAAATCACAATAAAGGGGCCGTGACGGGGTGTGGAAGCAAAACAAAACAAACAGACCTGCAAATCGGTACAATGAAAACTGCAACAACAAGGGGAGAGGCTAAAACCATCAATAAAAAAAGAGTTTGAAGAGTTTGGCATGGAAAAACTCAGTGGCTTCCACACTGTCCCGATCTCAAACCCATTAAACCTTTGGGGCTGAATTGCAGTGTTGTTTTGTCCAACATCAATTCCTGATCTGACCAATACTGCTTTGACTAAACAAGCAAACCTGAGCATGTCCATGCGATTTTAAAATGTGATTACCACCAAGCTTACACACAGGTGTCCACAAACTTATCCAGCTTTTCATCTAGGTTTGGATTCTACAATGTTTGGAATACATTATAGATGTTTTAAACCGTCACAAGGAAGCATTTAAGTAAAATATCTCACATGTCTATCACATTAAAAGAGTTTATTGATAAGGATGCATCAGCACAGCCATGACTGCACTGTTAATGTGAACACAACCAGGATGTCGCTTATACAAAACGTGCTGGGCAAACCCCTAATGTCTTAGCTTCCTCTTGCCAGGATATTAGATATGCCAAGTTACTATTGTCTAATAAATGTAATCAGTGTTACTGTAGCCACATTCCCATGTGTCATTAATTTATGCTGTTTACTCTACCAGATCGGCCTACTGTGTGCTCTTCCAGCCTACCACTTACCTTTACTGTACTTTCTTCACAGGGACTCCCTTGCAAAGCTAAACCTTTTTGTAAGTATTTTTGCCAAACCATTCAATCCCAATCTCACCTGTAACTGATCTTAATGGAATCGAATAAAAACTATAGGTATTACAGTGCTGTATGTAACTATATTTCAAAGCCATTTATTTTTTAGTTCATATAATGTGCTTAGTTCAAATCCCAGCCTTGCCATTTACATTTCTTGAACCAGTGACCTTGTGATTACTGGTCCAGTACCTTAACCACTAGGCTACTTTAAACTCTCTGCTTCAGGGGTGCTGTACAATGGCTTCCCTGCACTCTGACCATAGCTTCCAAACAAGCAGGGATATGTGAAGAAAGAATTTCATTTTACTGTATACTTGTATATCAATAAATATCAAATAAAGGTATTCTATCTGTTTATGTTTTCTAAGGCCAATAACATGGCAGTGGACCATGGAATGGCTACTAAGTTGCCCGTAGCTTAGCCATGCACATTACCAATATTGATTATGCCTCATGTCCATTTTCAGCATTTAGCAGATGCCTTACATTTATGGCTGAAAACAACTTTGAGGTTAATGGCCTTGCTCAGGGGCCCAACAGAGGCAACTTGGCATGGATGAGGCTTGAACCAGCGACCTTTGGATTACCAGCACAGCACCTTAACCACTAAGCCATTTTTCACTCTGACAGCAGCTGGATTGGACATCAGTAGCTCTGTGTTCTTACTGGATCTGTGCTTTGTGCTCGTAGTGTCATTTGGACATTGCAAGAGTCTGCCACATGGGGCGAGCAGACACGTCTTTAGCAACACCAACATTTCTACAGTGATGACGTGTAAAGAACGGCAGCAGTGTTCCCTTCATCTCCGAGTCAGTACTCACTTGCGGATTAAAGGTATGTCATTACTGTTTAACAAAACTCCGCCGGTGCATCATACCTGTTGTATGTGCAAGTAAAATCAGTCTTAGCTTAACCATAGTTAACTATTAGTACCATAGTACTAATAGTACCATAGTAACCATAGTAACTGATTGATGCAGGGAGGACCCAAAAGTTTCATCTTTTAGTCTGTGCCACAGTTCTAATGGACTTCAGAGATTAATGCCAGCATATGTTGGTATCTCTAACTTTTACAGTATCCATTAAGAAAATGTCCTTTCGCCTACTAAGGTTTTCCGAAGGAAAGTCTGTGATGCATTGAGTAGTTCAAGTCCTTGAGCAAGACCCTTAACCCTCTCTGCTCCAGGGGTGCTGTACAGGCTGACCCTGAACTCTGACCCCAGCTTCCAAACAAGCTGGGATATGTGATTTTTGTTGTTGTTGTACTGTACATCTGTATATGTGTAATGACAAATAAAGGCATTATATTCCATAAATAAATAATGCTTATCATGAAAGGTTAGGGGTTAGGTGCCTTGCTTAAGGGCACTGCAGTCATGATTTGTCACTATGGGAATAAAACCAGCAACCTTTCGATTACAAGCCCAGTTCTCTGACCATGAGGTTGGGTCATTGGTTGAAAAGAAAAAATATTTCCTTATTAGAGGCAACTGCAACCAGCAAGGATTTTATTTACATTTTCACATAATAAGTATACATTTGAAGATAGTCTTCTTTTAAATAGACACAGTGCTGATTTTAGGTCACTGAACAGCATCTGCATTGACTAGTTCACTTTAAAACTTCAATTCAGAAATAAAATTACTTTAAAGGGTTTTTAAGGCACTGATGTTTCTTTCCCAGGTTTTCGACTTGATACCTCTCTATAAATGTTTTGTTTTCTATTGTTATACTGGGGACTCTGTTATACTAAACTGACCTGAGGCTGAGGGGATACATTTATGTAAGATTGTTCTTATTTCTTAATGGATAAATGTTAAAATTAATTCACTTTAGAGATAATAGCTGCTACTGTAGTTTGGTTTGTGTACTGTAGCTTTGGAGTGTTTGAGCTCTGGAAATAGCTTCATGACCATGCTTTGTGTCATATTTCAACAATATTGGGCAACTACTCATTAGATAATTCAAGATTAATTTGAATGAGATTTATGTTCAAGTCCATAATGTCATGTCTGGCTGTGTGCAAGTGAAACTTTGGTGCAGAAGCTTGCTATGTTGCCTCAGCAAGATGAACCTGTATTTTCCCAGCTGGACAGCCAGTGTCTATTCTGTACGGAGTGGGCATGTTCTCCCTGGGACAGCCTGGTTAGTTAAAGGATGAGACAATAAATGAATGAGAGATGAAACTAGACCACTGGCAAGTTTACTATTTAATGAGTCATCTCTTTCAGAACACATCCACGGCATCTACGTGTGTGTGGCCAGTGCAGGAATGATGGAACGCTGCTGGATTATGCAGTTCCCACGGACAGCGATGAAAAAACTGGTGGGAAAACAGGTATTGTGTGTTTCATGTCATCAATAGATGAAAGAAATATTTCATCTGCAAGTTCAATTAAGTTTGTTTCCTCGGTGGCAAAAGTCTGTGTGTGGTTAGAAACATCTAAGAATCAAGATGATTCATGTCTTTTTTGTGGCTTTCTATGGTAGGTAAACATTCAGGATGACTGCCTGGACGTTAGCACAGGGCAGGATGTTCATGTCACTCTTCAAACCTGGCCTCAGTTCTGTGATGTGGCTCTTTCAAAGTATTACCGGGTTCCAGGTACTGACGGGTGGGGAAGGGTGTCATATTTTCATAATTTGTGGTTTTGCTGTCTTTAATACAATTACTTTAAAAAAGCTTAAACCAGTTGTCATATCTGTAAAAATAACAAAGAACACTCCTTGATAAAATGTTGATATTTTTGACAGACTGCAGAAACAAGCACTTACAAAAAAACGTCCCTGATTGTGTTAGTAAGTTCTGCATTAAAATTTAATACAGGATTTCATAAGCAAGTTAATGCATGCTATTGAATTCAGAATGTATGGTAATACACAATGGTGCATTAAGTCTTGCTCTTTTTGTATTGATAGCGGGCATTATTGACTATAAGGTGGACCTGGACAACAAGGAAGTGCACGTGAGTGTATCA
This sequence comes from Microcambeva bendego, assembly GCA_034509265.1. Taxonomy (NCBI): domain Eukaryota; kingdom Metazoa; phylum Chordata; class Actinopteri; order Siluriformes; family Trichomycteridae; genus Microcambeva; species Microcambeva bendego. The sequence continues at coordinate 39,104,963 of JAYDZG010000001.1, forward strand.
GACATGCTGAAGGACAAGGACTATCAAGTTAGACTCTGCAACAAAGACTACATCTGCACTGGAATCGGAGCTCATGCACTGGTGAGTTGCTCATCATAGAGCTGCACACGATTTGGGTTAATGATCATGCAGGCTTGTGATCTGCACTGCTTGTGATGTGCAGATCACTAATAGCTAAACAGTGTCAGCCACCCCAAGTCAGACAATAGTCGATCATGCCTGTGCAGACACCTGGGAAGCTGATACCAGCTGAGATTCAAACCCTGGGTCCCTAGATGTTTGCAGTAGGGGGTTAGTGTACTGTACTGCTGCACTACCGAGCACTGCAAATGACAAAGCTCAAGTAAAGTAAGAAATGATTTAAATGTTAAGGGTCCCACATCTTACAAACTGTAAAATTCACACATCCTCAGAGAAAAGCTAAGAACCCCAACAACCCAGGGATGTATTTTGTCAGAAATAGTGTTTTATAAAATAGAATGGTGTTAAATGCGCAAGAACAATAAAGCAAACAAATAAATTAATAAATATGGAATAATCAAAACGTTTTAAAACCATCACTCAAAGTCTGGGATCTAATTCCAGGAGCCTGACCACTTCCTTGAAACACTTTTGATAGATCCTGACCATTGCAGGATGGGAAAACTCCAGCTCTAGTTATCTTGTCATTTTTCCTGATCTAACACAATAACTGAGAATAAAATGTTCACTTGCTTGCTGTCTTATTTATCCCATCACTAACAGGAGATAATCAGTTATAATCAGTGTTCACCCTGATTGGTCATAATGTTATGCCTGGTCAATGTTTAACAGATAAGTATGAAATAAATTACTTTACTGCTTAAACATGCCACTTTGTGACCACACTGTAGGCTAACTGGTTTAAGATTGCTGCTTCTTCACCATGTTCACGAGCTGACTTTGTATTCTAAGTGTCTAGGACTGTAGTTCTGTTCAATAATATAAACAATTTTAGCTAAGAACAGACACTGTTGAACTCCAAATCTCTTGTTCTTCTTGTTACAGTTAAAAAAGGACAATCCAGTAAAGAATGCAACTCTGAAATATACCAAGCTGTTGCCATGTTTGTGTATTGAGGTAACTACTATTCAAACCTAAATCATCTCTATGGTATACAGTATTTTTGCTACTTTGGTGGCTACAACAGACTCTGTGGTATTGGGGGCACTGTTTGGTTTGTGTTTGATTATAGGGCTGGTCAATAATGACTGATGCACCTCGGGTTCAAGTCTGCCCTTTCAAAAAACGTAAGTTTTCTTATAAGTATCCTGAATTCTTAAAAAATAAAACACTAGATAATCCCAGATACTAGACTGGGAATTTGGTTAGTGGGGTTTCTTTGAGGAAATGTTAATTCTACATATAATAAATGGATTATTCAGTACTTGTACATGCATGTCAATGTAAATCATTGAATCCCAATGAGCACATTTACACATTTACAAACTGTACTTGGAAGCATCATTTAGCTGCTTTGATAACACCTTTTTATTTGAAGTCACTTTGCGTTATGCCCTTTTGGCCTGATGCTGCGTTGCCTAATAGCTTTTCTACCAAGTCAGCTTTGTTGACAGTATTGTTGAGCTATGATAAAAAAGTTTTGCTTTGCTTATGAAAAAAGGTCTCTTTCTTTTTAGATGTTGAAGAACTCTGGTCAGGCATAAACTTTGACCTGGTGGAGGAGACACTGTCATGGGAATCTGCATGCAGCATTAAGGCAGTTGTTACGCTGTGCGAACTTCAAAACCAGGGCACATGCAAAGACTTAGCAAATGCTTCTCAGACATATGGAAAAGGAAAAGTAAGATCCTGGTTGATAATTCATTCACACTTCTGTATTCACAATGCAGCTACGCTAAGCCTGTTCACGGTTCATAGTTAAACATTAGACAACCTGGTTTACATAGTCTTACAATACATTATGCATTATTATATATGTAAAAGACAAGGCAGAGGTGAAGCTCATTAAAATTTCTTTTTAATTTCTTATGCACTCTTAATCACCTTAAAAGGACAAATATGAGAGGAACTCATACGAAGTGTTACTATTAAAATAATAAAATCAAAAAAAGAACAGTAACTTCTACTTTCTAACCACACAACCTTTGTCAGGTGACATTTTCATCTGTGGATCCTCATCCTCGGCTTTGCATGAAGGTAAATATAATTTCCTAACCACAATATGCTTTTACACGCTTCTACACTGCACTATTAACATCAGATGATAATTATATTGTTCTAATGTGAACACACGTTTGGCATGATGACATTCTTTGCTCAGACATTGTCTCATTCAATGTGTTTTTCCTTTTAGTTTACAACAGACAACACAGACTGGGTGAAGTGCCCATTTTCTAAAGGGAATTTCCCAGGTAATTAACTTCCAGTAATTTCTAACTAACTTGCATATAAATGCTAATAATGTTTAATTGGTGCTTCCTAGTGGAAGCGGAAAATAAATTCACTGTAACTTAATTATACATTTAAGTTATTTAAAGACTGCATTTTATTGCAAGTATATTTGCATGTGTTAAGGACGATGTTAACTCTAATTTATAATTTAGTAGACATTTACAATAATCTGAAGAACTAATAACAGGTTACATTTATATAGTGCCTTTCACAAACCCAAGGAACTTTGCATCATGAAGAACTACAATTGACCCAAATGAGCCTTCTCAATTTTTCCTGTAGACGAGACTAACAAAAGTTAATTATCCCAGAACCAACTACAACCAACTATTCACTCTACTTGTTTGATAGACTTGCCTTGGAGACACACTGACCTTAAAACCTTAAATGTTTTTGATATGCTGTCTCCTGTGAAGAAAATGTTTAGTAATAAAAATAATATCACAGTAAATTTGAGAAAAAGAAGGAAAAATAAAAATACTGACCACATAGGTATAAAAACTTCATTTGATAGAGAACAATCATTTTCTCGAAATTCTTTTTCCCCCTATGAGTCTCTAATAAAGCCCATCTCAGATATTCATATATCATAACTTCACAAAATAGTTTGTTCAAGATTGTGCATATGATTAATATTAAATAGTGCATGAGGACCACCATGCCAAATGATAAATATTTACCAAACTTAGCAAACGGGACTTTCTAAAGTTAAAAGGGACATTTCTACAATATTTCTAAACAAAGTATTATTCATACGATTTTTCACTTTCTATATTTATATTTTTAGTCTGGAATCTGGACGTATCAACTGCAGATGGCAACCCACAGCTATTTGTTTCCTCTGGGATCAAGACAAGCCTTTCTCTGAGTGTTTGTGCCAAGACAGATGCATCTGAGTGTAAAGACTCACAAAGTGTTTTAATTAATGTGGTAAGAATCAATCAATCCTTTTAATTTTTTAAAGAATATTGCACAAAAGTCTTAAATTTAAATGATAACATTAATTGACCATCTAAATGAATTGGCCACAACATTAATATCACTGCCGTGTACTTGTTCATGTTCTTCAGCTGACTATGCAGTTGCAGTCAGATTTGGAAGTTGTTTGAAGGCCATACAAACTGACAAGCATAAAGAATTGAGCTGTTAACTTTCTCAATAGCAGGGGCTGGGAGGTTCCTGGCTAAATGTTCAGGAATTATTTAAGGAGCAATATAAAGATTTCATTCTGATCAAGAATGAATAGGATGTGCTGTACAGACTAGTGCAGTTCATGGAAGCCCAAATCAGGCAGCAGAAATTCTACAGCTGAAGTCTAGTGGAGTCCATGAGTCTGAGCGGTTTAATTGGCCTGAGGCGGACATTATTAGACAAGTGATTTTACATGTTATGGCTTTCTCGTTTATACACAAAAGTATAAAATAGCAGAAACATTACTTTGATACTTTGTTTCTGCATTAAACATTATTCTGCTCATTGCATACATTTATTTGCAGAATTTGTTAGTAAATTCAATATTCTTAGATATTTAATTTGTTGGTGAAATCAACTTTTTGCAACATTCAAACACAATCCTAGACCTTCGTATTAGGAAACACCAGGAGCAACACGGTGTCTGGTGCTGTAGGATATCAGGAAGTCAACTTCTTTGAAATATTTTCACTGTCAGGTTGTCATCATGATTGCAGGAAGAGAGAATGATTCATCGGGCATGAAAGGACAGTTCATTATCATTTGGAAGATCTTTAGGAAAAACACATTTGATGGAAGTGGAACACTTATATACAAATAATAAACACATTTATGTTCCCCTGTACTCGAAAAGAAACTAAAAGCTGTTCGGTCAAAAACAACCCATAACGGTAGTCCATGGTCAATTGCTTATCTAATTGAAAAAGTTTTTAATTCTGTATTTGAGTGCTTTAAAATGTCTTACCATCAGAACATTAAAAGTTTTTTAGGCGTGAGTCTGGGCTGTAAATAATCCCCACTGTATCTGCTTCTACAGGAGGATTCTAAACCTGTACGGCCAAACCTGACGGTGAATATATGTGGTTCAAATCACTGCATTAAGGTAAACAAAATAAAATATGATAACATTTCTATTCTGTTTTCATGTTGATCTTTGAGTCCTGATTAAATCTGTTTACTCAGGCAAAGCGGGCAGATGTAAAGTATGGCGTTACCACTCTCTATTGCCAACCCCCATGCTGTAAGTTGTATTCCCAAACATCCAGTTTAAGGACATTAATGAAATATGACCTGAAGGCTTTTCCTGATAACAAACACATTCATTTACATATCACATCATGCTCTCGTACGATGCACCATTTAAAACCATCTTTTTAAATTTCCAGTTAAACAAGATATCATCAGGGAATTTCGGGAGGGTGACATGGACTGCAGGACAGAACCTGCCTGTTTTTGACAATACTTTTATTATTTTTGTTTGATTTACAACTAAAAGAAAGCCCTTAATAACTCTTAATAACACATATCATACATTACATAACTTGTAATAACTTTACAATTACACTAAACTGGAAACTGTCTGTGAAAAATATCGTTGATGGGAACACATGTTCCATGTCCCCATTTCCTAATTCACTAAACCTGGAGCCCATATAAATAGTCCTAGTGTCCCTTTATGTATTAAACTTTACCTTTACAGTCAAAGCACTTAGCATACACTTTTATTCAAAACTGTGACTAAGTACAATTTGAGCAGTTGAGGGCTAAGGGCCCAACATAGGCTACTAGCAGCTGTAAGTTAAGTGCCTTGACTGCCATTCAACAGTCAAAGAAACAGGAGGCTTCTTTCAGAGGTTAAGTCAGTTAGTATTGACCCATAGAGGGAAAGAAAATTTTGGGTTCTTTTATTTAATCTAAACCAAATTAATAATACACACTTATGTAGGGTTATTTAAATATAACAAATACGAGCATAATAAATAATTACATATGTATTTTAATCATTTATTAATGTAAATTTCAGAAATAATATAAAAGTTAGTATTTTTAACCATGTGTTTGTTTAATTGAATTTTAACCTCTTAGCCCACTTAGCCATTGTGCTGATGGGACTGAACACTATTTCCTAGAAACATTTTAGCAAGACCACACAGCATATACTGTAGATAGCAAAAAACTGTATTAATGGTTTATTAATTCAAATGATTAGTTAGTAAACGTTTCACTTTTGGATGCAAATAAGTCTGTTTACACATGCATGTCAATTAGCCCATTTATATTTGTAATGAGTCTTTACTGTCTACCTGCAGCTGAAGCTTCATCCACATCCAGGGTCAGTTACAGAGAATGGCAGCTTGCACATATAGTGGTACCAGCGGTGACACTGACAACAGCTGTAGTCGTGTTGGCTATTGTGACAACCATTGCGATGATTGGTAAGCCGTTACTGATTCCACAGCTGAGTAACAACGTAAAACATCCAGCTTAGTAAATAAGATTCTTTGGGGGTTGGATTCTAACCTCTGGTTACTAGTTTAGGGTGTATTCTTGCCCTGTGCCCAGCATTTCTGGGTAGGCTCTAAATTGAACAGCTACTTAAATTCAATAAATTAAAATTGAACTGTTGCTGGAAATTGTAGTAGTTATATCTAGTTCCAAGATACCCATACTGGCTTTAGTGGTATTTTATTTTCTATTTAAAGGTTCATTTAAAACTCAACTGCTTGTCATCTTGTCAGCAATTTATTTGGAATTTACGAGGCAGTGCACAAAATGCACAATATAAGCGGTTTTCCTAGTTTCCCTAGAAGAGATCTAATTGCTGGGTCAGCTAATGTGTGAACAAAAGCCAGTGCATTATAAAGAAAGGAAACTCAACACAGAGAAAATCAATGATTTGTAAAAACAAACACGTGTATTAAATGTCCTGATTTTTCCTGTGACTAAATGGATTAACATAAATAAGTCATTTAAATGCCAAACAGAAATAAAGGATACAGTCTACAAGACCGTGGTTCTGTGTAGCTACTTAACTGCCTTTTTAAAAATACAAAACAAATATGTATTCTTATTATTATCATAAACATACATTAGCAATTTTAGCAGAAATGTTTATATGAATTCAACTTATTTACTCATATGTATTGGGTTCAGGTTTCCGTGTCTTAAAGACCATGAAGACAAAGAAGCGAATCTGCTCACCAGGGCCACACAGAGGTGAGAAAAAAGAAAGATTTTAAATAAAGTTTCTAAATGCATGTGCTGGATGCAGCAGATTTGATCAGGCATAAAGACCTTAGGGACTTTTATAGGGGACTTATTTTATTTGGTCAGACTTGTGGAGTTAAAAAATGCACTTGCAACTTACAGAAGCTGAAGGTTCTGCTGGTAGTCTCCTGCTTTGATTGCATGTTAGGTGATTTAATGTTCTGATTAAGTATTTTAAAGCTAAAGCAAACGTTAACGTCTTATCATAAATGAATCATTAGTATCATGTTCAGTTTATAAGTACAGCAGTGAGGAGCTGTAAATTATCTTTTTGCATAATTCTGGTGTAATATGGTGCAAAACAGAAAGAGGTTTTCTTCTTGGGATAATGTTTTAAGCTTTGATGAGTCATATAACCTGTGATCTGTCAAGATATTTACACTTTCCCATATAGTGGTGGTTGGGTGCTATCATACTATCTCTGTTTACATGTTCACAAAACAAGTTATCAGCTTCCTGACATTTCTGATAAGTAGCGCCTGACTGTAGGACGACGTTGTGCTTATGTGAATGTCTGTCTATGTAGAAACATGTTAGCTTTACGGATTTTTTAATACATGGTTCTTAGATATAGTTTAAAACATTAAAAATATTGTTTCAAAACTAATCCCTTAAAGTCATGGAGGTCCTTCCGATGAATTCACATTAAATGATAAAATGTTGGATATGCATACTTTCCTTGTGTATTTACAAGCTAATCTATAGCAACGGTTCACGCTTTATACCTGAAGCCAAACTATTGTAAGAACCTTGCAAATTATCATGCAAATCTGACATGTTTTCAAGTAACGTTGATTATGGCAGGGCGGACCTCCCACAGGAGTGTCCTCCAATGTGACATGCAGGAGGAATGTAAACAAACTAGCTCGGCTCTGAGTTTCCAGTGCTTTGATCAAATCCTTTAGTTGATTGTGTTTTATCATATTCTACTATGTGATAGTAAGAGCAGTTAAAATGGCTCCATGTTAAGTGATTAGAATGTCAACGTCAAATGTGTCATTATTCTTTTCAGCTTTATTCTCTCCGACGACTGAAACATCAAACTCAAAACCTCAGCTCAGGTCTTTGCTAAATGATGGATACAACTCAGAAAGTCCTCAGTTGCCACACAGCGAGAAATCCAGTCTACTTAATGACTTAACACACAGGGCTGATATGTTGTAAAAGTTATATATATATACAGAGTCACATTATTATGAGCTAACATCAAGAGTAATCGGTGTGTGCAGCATGGGGAGAGTCTCAATAAGGTCCTGGAAGGTTGACACAGGAATCTTGAGCCATGCTGACCTGAGTGCATCCTAACTGCTGAAGGGGCCTTAGATGAGGATCCATAGAGCTAACATGACCATCAAGGTGGTCCCACACATGCTCAGTGTGATTCAATTCTGGAAATTTGGGGAAGAGGGTAGTACTTGAAAGTCTTGGTCATGCTCTTCCTACCAATATTGGACATTGGAAGCTGTGTGATGTGTTGCATCGTTTTGCGGGAAGATCCCATCCACACCAAGGAAGACAATGAGCATGTAAGAGTGTACATTATCTGCAAGGATATATTCATACCCAAATTGATTGAGAGATAATTTCACACCCTATATATCCATCAAGCCAGCTCATGCAGTCCACACTGCAGCCATCAAAAGTAGGAAGTGGCCATTATAATGTGACTCAACAGTAGAGATTTTCAGTTTGTGATTAATGTATGAACCTAGTTTGCTATTTTTATTTCTTTTTCCTTAGTGTGTTATAATGTCACAACATTTATTTATATGGTATTGAACAGGTTTTTATTATCCTGTGAGATGGATTTATTTTTATACCTCTCAAATATCACTGACGTGTGAACATTATTGTAACGTAGGTCATATTTACTTATCAATGAATACTGCCATTCCATACAAGGAAGTTCTCAATAAAGTGCTTTACATGTTTACTTCCCACACGCTATTATTTCACTGCCAAAGGTCAAAGACACAATGGTTTTTATATGTGATAGAAGTCTGTATGTTTGTTTTGCATTTTTCAAAGAGGCACACACATGTACAGTATTATGCTTAAACTAAATAGTGGGTATGTAACCGCTTATTCACAGTACAGGATTTGCACATTCACTAATTTGCAAATTTTCCCAGAAAAACCTCCAGAATTCATACATA
>JAYDZG010000001.1:39128588-39141540 GCA_034509265.1 Microcambeva bendego
TATATATATATATTCACACACATACATACATACATACATACATACATACATACATACATACATATATGCACCTTAAATGGTCTGCCTGTATAAAGACATAGTTTAGTTCACAGCATGTGGAAAAAATGAAAGTTTATTACTACGCCCCGTTACAAACAGTTACAGACACGTCAATGGAAAGTCCTGGATTTTATCTTGGAGTCTCTGTATCTATACTGGATTTTTTATGTTTTATGTGCAGTGTAATAAAAACATCATCATGCAAAACAAACAGTACATTACAGTACAAATACATTATTGAGTGCTGACCTTGATTAAAAGAATATTTAAAATAATAAATAATTAATCCTCTCAATTCTTTTATTTGTATTAATCATGAGTCATTGTATTTACGTTCCTATTATTTTTGGAGAACAGATACCATTTAGCTTATTTGGGTTACTGGAACCTCTTTAAAAATCTAAGCTTTAGCATCCAGCTGCATCACTTTAGGATTAGATCAGGTTACATAATGACAGCATGTCAGATCTATTTTTCTTCTCTTTTTGGAAAGACCCCTTTCCAGCTTGAACGTGCCCGTCTTCACAAAACAAGTTCTAGAAAGACGTGGTTTCACCTTAGGATAATTTAGAACACACGTGAATTGTCAGATAGAGCCTTACTCAATGAGTAATGAGCATTTAATTAAAACTAAATACAACATCTTCTTTTTTATATACACTACTAATAAAAAGCTTTTGATGGAAATTTTATAAAAAGAGCATAGCGCTCTCCTTGACGTCAACTGTTGGGTGTCGCCTTGGTCTCATGATGTCTAAATGTGAACAGCATGATGAGGATACAATTCTAATTGAAGCAGGAAATGTTTTGGTAAATTCATGGATCAAACACCTGTGGTGAATTTTGCCGTTCCTTGGGCCTGCCGTTGCCTAGTGGTGGGGGTACAGGACTAGTAAACTGAAGGTCACCGGTTCAAATCCCACCACTGCCAGGCTATTGGGCCCTTGAGCAAGGCCCTTAACCCTTGTTGCTCAGACTGTTCACTGTAATGTAAGTTGCTTTTGGATCAAGGCGTCTGATAAATGCTGAAAATGTTCAAGTTGTTCGAGAACAGCAAGTTGTGCAAAACGTACTGAAACACTGAACAGCTCGACAAGTGCATTCAAAAGTTTAGACAAGGTCACATTAAGTTCACCTGTAAGCGTTAAGAGTTCATTTTAGGTTCATCCTGAACCTGCCGTATATGCTTTTACTACTGTATATAAATAAACTAGTGGGTATATAATATGTAGCCTATATATTGCTCTTTAAGCTTTGTCAACTCCCTGTGCTTCAGTCATCGATCAAAAGGCTAACCTATAGAACCCTGAATAACCATATGATGTTTGGGTGGTTGACTATTCACAGCACAGAAATAACACTAACATTTACATTTTCAGCATTTAGCAGATGCCTTTATATAAAGCGACTTACAGTCGTTAGTTAGTATACAGTCTAAGCAATTGAGGGTTAAGGTCCTTCCTCAAGGGCTCAACAGCAGCAGCCAGGCAGTGGCAGCTCTTGAACCAGCAACATTTTGGTCCACTAGGCTACAAGAAATATTAAACAGTAATGAAAACTGGAATTAACATAGCTGTACCTAACATGGTAATGACATAGTTTGGTAGGTAGTGTGTGTTGCTTTGGTCTGAGTTGATCGGAATCAGAAGTGTTAATAAGATTTTTCTTTACTGTTTAATCTTTCTGGTCTCCTGATTAGGAACTGTACACTGTAAGCACTTGTTGTATTTCACTGGAATCTTTACCCTCTCACTTTATCATCAATCCTTGACATGACCAGTGTTACAGTAGGTCAGGAAATTGAATTAGCAGCCTGTTTAAAATTGTTTCCTGGATTTGAATCAGTGATGGGAAACGGAAACGAAAAACAAAACTTGTTACCTGAGAATTTACATTCCAATTTCAGTTCTCATTCTGACTTCTGGTCTAACCTTGGTTCCATGACTATTTTACCACAGGTAATTACATTTAAAACAAAAAAAGGTCTATCTATTAAATCTATTTTTTATCATTTGTACTGAGTGACTCACTATCCATTTGCTGTTACAATTATGTGGATTTCTCCACTGTGGGACTAATAAAGGATTATCTCATCTTAATTTATGTTAGTATGTACTGTGAAACAATGATTTAACCGACTAAAAGAGGGTAGCACTGGTCCGTAAGATACAACTGTCCAAAACAGCAAGGTATTTTTGGGCTGTGAATATTTATATGAAAATACAACACCAAGATCTACAAAAGAGATCTGTTAATATGAAATGTAAAACCTGTAAATAAATATTATAATTGGTGTACTGTACAACAAGGGGGAAATGTCCTATTCCATACAGAACCAGATTCGTCACAGAAACACTGCTTACGTTTTCTTAATAAGTTAATTTTTCAGTAATAGTTAGATGCTTCTCTTTTTCCCTTTAAGCATTGGACAATACACACACATTTATATTGTACTTTACCACAGACACAGTGTCATAACACAAGAGACGTACCACTTTCTCTTCTTGAAGCCCAAACGTTTATCGACTCTTTTCTGGTTTCATTCTCTCTTCTTGTGTACTTTGGGAGCATTTAAGATTCAATTTTAAATCTAGTGGTGGGATGTGATCACTTGGATGTGGGATGTAATCGACTTGGATTGGGGAAAATACTCTCTGTTTGATTTAAAGGGTAATATTAAGGCAATTGTTACTTCTTACAATTGTAAGAATTTTCCTCCATCCTCAGCTAGACAAATGGACAGATAACTTCCACCAAAATACAGTTTGATTGGTTTTATTTGCTTCCCAACTGAACACTGTGTGGATCAGAAAGTGAAACTACAGAATAAAACCAATTTAAAACCGAACACAGTGCACATAATTGTAGTCAATTGTTACAACTATTACAAAAGAAAATTAAATCATACACATTAGCGTTAATGAGCATTTTGTGTAAGAATAATAATTGCTATCATAATGGTAACAAGCGTAATTACATGAAATTACAGTAAATTCATAATTGAAGTGCTAGAAAAAACTAACTAAACAACCACATATGAAAGGTTTGTATTGAAATGCAAGAGAATGAACTTTTATATATTATTTTTACACTAGTTTACAGTGTAAAAGCCCGTCTAAGGTCAAAGTTAGTTGCCATAAAGAAGATCCAAACTGTTGCTTCCTAAAGGTGCAGGAGCTTTATTGGATTATAAGTACATCTCTGTAACTACTTGAACCATCACAACAATCATTCGGTTTTTAAGCACTCGGATGATTTATTACAAACTGAAAGTTTGTAACCCAACTTTCAGCTTTATGCATGTGAAAGGCGGTTTACACTGGAACCTCAATCCCAAAATTTCGAATTTAGAGGTCAAAATCTGGAAAATCTGTTGATTGTTTAAAATTCCCATGAGAAGATACTAAGACCAGAGGTTCAGTTATCATGTGCTAGCCGGTCCACGTGTCCTTTTACTGTTTCTGTGTAATCTGAGTAATCCACTTTGCTTCACTAGGAAGGTCACTTTGTTTTAGCATTTTTCTAAGTGTTTTAGTATCATTTTTGGAGGTTCTAATGCCAAACTCATCCAGCCCGCCACGTCATTTTATCTGCAAATTAGATTTACTATCAAAATGTTCAGTTTGTATTAAACCATCCAAACCATCCAAACAAGAATACACCAAGTGGTTCTAAAAGATTCAACTCAAATGACCAATTTTAATGACGATTTCAGGTTCTGAAGTATTTAACACCTTAAATAAACATACCAATTTACAATTCAGCCGTTATCAAGGGCAAAATTGCAAGGTATGCATGAGATAAAACACAGAAACCTGGACTGGATAGACATTTGCTGACTGTGAGGTAAGTCGAGAGTAGTCTGAACAGTTACAAAATAATTTAAGAGGTTATAAAGATTGTTTTAAAAAATATTTAGAAGATAATTGCCTTGCACAAACAAGGAAAGGAACACTAAAAGCTAAGCACCAACTGTTCCTAGAGATAAAGTTTGAAGCATAGTTCACAAGTTCAAACCTAAAGGCTTGAACACTGGAAGAAAAAGAGGAAGCCATGGCCAGTTACTTCCAGCTTCCTTTTATTTAAGGTGAACTCCCTTTATTCTGATCAGTGCTGAATCACAATTAATCCAGTACTACACTGAAACACCCTGGATGTATTGACAGGATATTGATATTCGACAGAGTATTGCAAATCCACAAATTTTAATGCTGAAACGTCTTGTAGCAGCCTCCAAAAAATTGTGAATTCGTGATCATGTAGTCAATACAAAAATAGTCCCCAACGTGTTAATAAATTAAGCTAAGAGCTCTATGCAGAGTACTGAAGTTCTTGCAGGCCAAACCTGTCAAACTGCATCATTACAGATCTCTATTTGTGCACAGTCATGCAGGAAATAAACTTTACTAAAGAACTTCCATAAATTTTAATTTTTTATATCATTGACAGTATTAGGTGTGGTTAAACACCTTACTAATTAGGTGCCCAGATATAAACCAACAAAATGGTGAGCACAACAGTAGATCACAAGATTCTGAGAAGGAAATTTTTTCGACCTGATGTTGTGTAGGTTTCCAGCTATCGATGCTATTTTTGTTCACTGTTGTCTTGTACACTCTATTCTTAAAATCACAGCCTGCTGACTCATAAAATACAAAGCAATACACATGATAAGTTCCTCCCTCTAGGATTAAATTGCAGTACAACAAGCTTCAGTAAGTAAATCATTCATCAACAGAACTTCCTACCTGGATGAGGAAGCCGGGCGATAATCATTCACTACAATTTTTACATAGTAATACATTATTTAACCACATTTTTAAGCTAATGCAAATTTATTGCTGATTAAATGCAGCATTAATATACTCTTAAATATACATCTCATTTGACTTTTCAATGGGCGCTAACTGGAGGCCTTGTGGTTTCTTTAAATGAGCTGAGCTACTTTAGAATGCTACATATTGTGTCTTTACTTGAAAATAAAAGTCGTATTTGAGGTACAGTGATATGTTATGCTTGCCCGTTAATACTGGGATCAGTTTTAGAATCCCTTGCAGAGCAAAAGGCCAGTCAAGTACAAATGAGTAATGAATTTAATCAAAGGACAAATGACTAAATGATGAGCGACATAAGGACTAACCGATTTTAGACACAGAGCTACAATAATACTAGTTTATGCTAAATGTTAACCTAATACTAAACATGGAACCAGTTCATCAACTTGCCTATTCCAAGCCGCTCAGATGGCACACACATGCAGGCTCAACAAATGCTTGTGCACCAAATTTGCTTAAAGTTGGGAGAGAAAGGGGAGAAAATATATATTAAGTCTATTAGGGCTGTAAAATAACTTTTAACAATTAACAATGTTTTTAAATTAATCGCAATTAATCACATTTTTTGTGAATACCGTTCGTGTGGACAGAAACACAATGGGACCATGTGCTGTCCGGATGGGCTAATAGTGTGACACAATGAATCCTGATCATATTATTCAGGCCCTGTTACATTTACACTGGCTGCTCTGACTACAAAGTCTTGCTTCTGAGCTGTTGTGACACATATTGCACTTTCCACAGCTGGTCTTTATGTTCTTTTGCAACCACATTAGTGAAATCCTGACCCGCAATGCCTGTGTCAGCTAACAGACACTTGTAGTTTTCTGGGAACTACACTCCCATGCATGTCAGCACTGATACTGATGAAGGACTGGAGATGTTGATTTTTACTTTCTAAGTTACACAAGTACTATTTGATTTCTTGATTCCAAATTTCAATTCACTAGCAGGTTTTTTAAATCGAGTTTGTATTTTGTATTCAGCATACTTTCTCTTGACTTTTCCTCATAGCACGGTTGATTGCATGTAACCCTTTATTGTGGTGGTTTCACATGAATAAATCATTTGTGTTTGTTCTTGAATTCTGTTGCTGTGGTTTTAGCCACAACATTTTTCTGTCTGGGTTCAGTTCTGCATTGCACTGACAATTACTGGTACTGGTAACGTGGCAAAGTAAAAAATAATTTACTTTAGCTGTTTTGACCACACTATGGTTTTAATTCTAAGGCAAAGGCTTTAAGTAGTCTCACCAAAAAGCATACTTTTAAGCTGGCTCCACGTTTAAGATTTTGATAATATTTCAATAGACCTGTTCTTTTGGTTCTACAGAGATATTTGTCACCTGATTTCTTCTATATTTACTTATTTGCCATTTAAATGTTTCAGCTTTTTTAATTTATTGCAATAAGGACTACATAAGTAAACACAAAACTAAAAAAAAAATAAAAAAAAAATTCAAAAGCTCACACACTTTCTTAATTACTTACATTCAGAGATGCAGGTGGGTGCTGGAGCCTGGCATGGCAATGGTGTGACTTGAACTGGCATCCATTGAGCTACTACTGTCCAAAAGATTTCATGGTTGTTTTGGGCCAGTGTTACACATTGACTGTATGGCATTAAATCCAAAGACAATTACTGAATATAATGCAATCAGGGTTAAGAGTCTTGCTCTGGAGTTGCAACTTGTCTATGGTGGTGGGGCTTGAACAAACTGACTTTAAATCACAGGTGTGGTTTCTTATGACAAATCTATAACTGCACTTGATAGGAAAGGGACTATCACACTACCACCAGCATCTTTGAGTGATGATCTGCATTGGTTTGTATCTTGCATAGATGCCATAGATGCCATATTGTCCAGTATCTTTCTTATTGTGGGATAATGTAATTGACCTTGGCTGAGGTAAGTGATGCTTTTTTAGATGTTCCTCCAGGTTGTTTTATGAGCTTTCAGATAAGTTGTTGATGCATTTATCTTGAAACTTTGAGAGAGTGGTCACGGAAAGGCTCACCAAGATTTCTTCATTTGTGGATAATGGCTTCACTGTGATTCACTGGAATCTGTGTGTGTGTGTGTGTGCCATCATGTGCTGTGGTTTGAGACCTTGCTTCTACACATTGCTAGACAGGTTCCTTTTATGTGACGTTTAGATTTGACAGGTTTGACAGTTATCATGTCTGGGCATGGCTAGTGAAATTGTACCCCGTTATACATCATTATCAATTACTTTTTTCACAAAGTTTAGATAGGGCTGTGTGATTTTTTTTTAAAGGAAAGTATTTTATTTTTACTTGGTCTAATATTAAAAGTAGTTTGACTATACAAACATATTAGGACAAGCTATCCTGTTCCTACATTACTGTGCCCATGTGCACAAAGCAAGGTATATAAAGACAGGAAGGCCTTCACAGAATCATGACCTTAGCCCCACTAAACTGTTTTGCAATGGACTGGAACATCAACTGAGGCTTTTTTGACTAACATCTGCCCAGCCATACAAATGAACTTTTGGAGAAGCCTACGCACAAGGCTGTCTGTTGTAAAAGACTTCAATATCACACAGAGGTCACTATATTTTAATATCTTTTTTTTAACAGGATAACACTTTTTATAGCACTGTTAATGCTCCTAATACATTTTCTTTTGTAGACATCACAAGCCGAAGTGAGTTGGCAGCGTTATGTTTAATGTCCGATCAAAGCTAGTGCACAATGTTTAGAGATGAACTATACAAACTTTTATCTGATCTTGTTTTAAGTAAACTCTTTATAGGCAACGTACTCAATAAGGTTTGGGCAAAGTATGCAGCGTAAGCTCGTTAAATGATCGTTATCTTTGATCCTAAAGTCTCTGGACTACATTTGTGATTCACAACTGACACAAGAGCCAAGCAAAGTATAATATATAGCTGGAGAGGGGATTTTTGATACAAACTGTTTTAAAGGGGTGGAGTGTCTGCCCCAAGTTGGTTCCAAGTTGTCTGATTGATTGTCAAAAAAGGACAGACTAATGGGGCTTTGGAATCTTTTGAAACATTGATTTGTTTGTTTCTCACTTAAACTTGACTGAACAAGAAGTAAACTGAGGATCTTTACTGTCATTATATTAATGAATGTGTATCAGTTGTAAAGAACTGTTAGACTTGGGTTCTTTCTGTGGAGTTTGTATGTTCTCCCTGTGTCTTTGTGGGTTTCCTCTGGGTGCTTCAGTTTCCTCACACAGTCCAAAGACATGCAAGAGAGGTAAATTGGAGACACAAAATTCTCCATGATTGCAATCGATTTAACCTTGTGAACTGATGGGTCTTGTGTAAAGAGTAACCATTGTATCTGAGATGAATATAACTTAAGCATAAAAGAATGATGTAGAAATCCTAATACATAAATAAATATCTTTTAGGTCTGAAAATGTCCCTTGTATTTATTGTAGTTTGTATTGGTTGCAATGCTTTTATCTGCACTGTGTGTTTTGTGTTGTTTGCACTTGTGTTCCACGTTGTTTTGCTACAATATTTGTACAGTACATGAAATGACAGTAAAACATCTTGAATCTTAATCCATATACCTGTACCTACCAGTAACATATACCACCTTATTTCTAATGAATTTCACTATGTTGTCTTATTATGACTAGACAATGTAAGGTACATTGCATTTCCCACCGGTAGTGTAAGGTGAAGAAGTGGGATTTTCCACTGCACACCAGTGTAAAGAGTCTGAACCCCCATGGTTCGAATCTTGGCATTGCTGGTTGGCTGGGTGAACCTCCTGGCCACTAGGATGCAAAAACCAGCGCATTATAGTGCTGGTTCTGAGCCCGGATCAAAAAGAAAGAAGTGTGTCAGGAAGGGCAAACGGTGTAAGAACTACACCAAACGAATAACAATCAGAATTACTTTTAATTCTAAGACTATATCTCTAGAAAATCTTTTTTGGAGTTCTATACCTTTAACACTTTTATAATGGCAAACATAATAGGGTTCAGAAGTCAGGCTGCTCTTAATCATTCTTCTGTTGTTCATTTTCTTGGATCTGTGTGTTTTTCATAAGAATTTATTGAATCAATTAATCATCTTTATGTCGGTAAATATTATGACAAAACATGTCAGAAGATAAATTGCATAATAGTGGAACTGAAGGCCAAATGATTGACTTTTCCATATAAATAAGTATATTATATCTTTATCCATCAACAGGGACATGGACCAGTACTCTTGCAAAGTAGATGATTCAACCAGGACTGACAGTCAAATATAGTTCAAAACAAACAAAAGCATGTGGTAGTGAATGATAGCGAGCATGAGTGTGAACGGATGTGATCTTGTATGCTTATTAGAGTTTTAATGCCATGTTTTTACACTTTGGTTACACAGGTGGTTACAGGTTAGTCATGATTCAAGTTCCCTTTCAAACACACAAAACCTTTTGAGTAACTTTTAAACATTTGCACTGTAAATGGAACCGGATGAACACACACAGGTACAGGAAGAACAATCCATTTCTTCAGCTTTTAATTCATGTCACACTTGAAGATACAATTATAGCTGTCTATCCTTTCAGCTGCTCCCTTCAGGGGTTGCCATAGTGGATCTTGATCCGTGTTATTGATTGGCATTGTCCGGGCTTGGGATCGACACTACAATGCACTGGTTTGTGCATCCTAGTGGGTGGTGCCATAATCAATTACAGATATAGCATATAATTGCTCAAGGTAATGCTCAAATGTGCATGTGTAAGGGCATCTAGAGTAGGGTTTCTCAATAGGCAGCCCATGGGCCAATTACATAATAACAACTAACTGGCTCTTGCCTTTGCAATGTCCATTCAATGTGGCCCTTAAGTAAAAATAATTCGGGACCAATCCAGGGGAAGACAGGTGGTCTAGTGTCTCCTAGTGTTGGCTGGCTCAACATTTCTGCCCGTCTGACAATTCTGCATACAACTTATTTAAAACTGACCTAAATTTGATTTTAATTTACAGCTGTAAGGCCGGACAAACAAGATACAAACAAGTATATTATTTTAAAAAAATGAAAAATGGTGACTGTTTCTACCAGTAGCACGTTAACACCAGTAGATGGCAGTGCTAGATAAAGATTTTCATTCCATCCTAACAATCCATCTCGCAGAAAAGTGGTTGTGTTAGTATTTGTTGCATTAGTATAGACTACCAGGAGTGCGTAATTACTGTACCACTGTTCCTGTTGTATGACTGTATCGGTGCTACAGTGTTGAATACAAAGCAGTGGACATGGTGTCAGATCATTCAGCTTTGATTTGTAACTTGAACAACACAATGCCACATCATCACGTATGGTCATGATAAAACACACTGTAGAAGCCATGCATATCATTACAGAGAGTGAGCTCAGGACACAGCATGGGAATCTAGTGAGGGCTATGGCTTTTTAGTTACAGCCACACTGTATGGCCAAAAGTATGTGGATACCCCTCTTAATTATCATGTGTTTTAGTTACAAATAATGCTAATGTATATAGCAAGTTTGATACATGTATAATCAATCAATTTATGTTTTGTTCCAACATGACTTTTCCTTGTGAGCAAATCAATATTTGGGATAATTTGGAGCTTCATTAGTGCCTGACATCTCTAATGATCTTTGACTGAATTCTGTTCTTTCCCACAAATGCACTCCAAAAATGAAGGAGGCCGAGATAGCAAGAGTTAGATAGGACATTCATATTTTACAATCTGGTTTAAACAAAAACAAACATGGGCACTAGTACGTTAAGTGAATGAGCTAATCCATGTTTTCAGTGCTCTGCACAAAGCACTGTTGAAGCCTGGCACTTGGACTGGCACGGTGACGCCAGTGGGATAGCTTTACCTTAAACCAACTCGCTACTGAGCGCTTGCAGCCAACTGATGTCAGAGGGAAGGAATGTAGTGTCTGGGTCTGGATTCCTAAATGGATAAGATAGAGACATGTAGTCAGAAAGAAAATGGAAAAGATGAAGTCCACTGGACTAGAAATGTGTTGAACGATAGGGAAGCCTTAAAAACACAATGTCACTGTTGTCTCCTCTATGTAATTAGAAAAACAGGGAACAATGGCCTCAGGTGAGGGGAAGTGCACCCAGGCGTATTTACCTTCAGCATCCGGATACAGAGAGTCAAGCTGTTGAAACCAAACAACCCTGGCACGAAGATATTTTAAAAGATAATAGAAGCCAGGTTTGACACAACCATGCCAGCAGTGCATGATCTCATGCTGCAGCCTGAAGTAACCTTGTGCTGCCTGGTCTGTTTACACTTTCAGTATCCATGAGCTCAAAAACATGCCCTTTAAATAGTAAACTTCTAAAAGTTTAAAATCCTGAATCTGATTATTAAAATGGGTTTTGTGGTCAAATTAGTCATCACGACATTAAAGTTGCATTCGTCCACTTGAACCACATTTTCTAAGCAATGAAAACTGTTTTCATTCTTTTCAAAAGTATTCATTCTTTCATTGTCAATAACAATTTTATCCTGTAAAAGGCCACAGTGGATGTGGTGCCACCTAAAAACATTAGACACACCACAGCAAACACCCAGAGCAATTGATTAATTGGCAACACATTCACATTAATCCCATTAAGGGCAGTTTAGAACCACCAAACCACCTTTTGTAAATTTTGATTGGTGGGAGGAGACTCACCTGTCCATGGGGAGAGTATACCAGATATCTAACCCTGGCAACAATTGCAATATCAGCATATGGAAGATGCTTTTATTCATAGAAACTGTTAAAAGGGGCATTGGCAAAAGTGTGGATTTAACCAGTGACCTTCTGAATACTGGTCCAGTACCTTAATCAATGAGCCACCGCTGCCCTTTAGTAGCTCTTTAGACATATGTTGTATTATCCATACCCTTCAACCCATCACACACTTGATATCCATTTATGCTAAATTCTCAAAGTACTACGCTCTGTGTTTCAGCAACACCCCTTGCTAACAGATGTACATAGCTAATTATATGCATTGACAGCCTAAATGTTGTCAAAACATCTCTGACCTGCCAAGACAACACTTTTGACAACACCTTCAAAAGAGTACTGTCGGACCTGGTAGCATTACCAGCAAGTCTTTTAACTTTAGTACATTTCTGGGTGGATCGTCTTACAGAGCATCCAGTAAACGATGCACGTGTCGTCAGTATGATCTTGGAGAAAACAGGATTTGTTGAATCAGCCGACCTAACAGCACGTTCATAGTAGGTGCTTTTAGGACTACAAAAATGTCATTACTTAAATTATTTCTTTGCACTGGCTACACCAGACTTTTTGTGCTTTAAATCACAATCAAAATTTTTCAGTAATAGTCTGTTCATAAATAAAAAAACACATATTTCAGTGCAAAAAACCAAAACAACTTAACATCACCTACATCATTGTAGACCAAGTGCATACAGAAATCCCTTATGGTCATTTTCTGTAGGATAATGAGCTGTGCCAAACTACAAAAAAAGGCAGATCCGTGGAGGCCCCACAACAGGACTTAAAGGACCTGCTGCTAATATCTTGTTCTCAGTTAACATTGTAACCTTCAGTGGACTTATGCAGCATCTTCATCTCAATAGTCCAGAGCAGTTTTGGCACCACTAGAGGGACCTATGCACTATTACAGTGTCTTCATCATTTGCTGAATCTGGATTTTTAATGAAAGTCTGAATAAACCCAGCCAATCGATAAGGAATTTACACTTGGTGGATGTATAAAAGAGAAATAATAAAGACTTAGATTATATGTTATCAGCAACAATAACTCTGACTTACTCGTGGAGCAATAGTACGTCCCAGAACTGGGGGTTTTAACCTCACACCACACTTCTTGTCTGTTTTGAACTTGTGTTCTATCTAATAATAATAATAATAATAATAATAATAATAATAATAATAATAATGGTCATCATTATGTTTATCTCACTTTTTAATGTTGCTTTATGTTTAATTTCTTTTTCTGTTAAGTAGAAAGTACACAGTAAACCCCTGAAATTCATGAGGGTTACGTTCCAAGAGCTGTGAATTGTGAAATGCCTATAAATGC
>JAYDZG010000001.1:39157412-39173415 GCA_034509265.1 Microcambeva bendego
CTACTCCACTATCATTGCCGAAATACTTCATGGATCGATGATCCATCAAGTGACCGAGAGTCGGCTGCGACTAATCGTATAATCATCATCATGTTTTACTACCACTTTGTTCTATTCAGAGGGTGTGGGTGTACAGATTTCTTTACAATATTCATGTGTATAGATTTGTTTGTGCTCATTGTATTAAGTTGCAAATTTATGTTTATGCTCATGTTCCGTTTTGTCCTTTTCTACACTTGGATCACTTTAAATTGTTTGTAAAAAAATCATTTAATTTTTTTCCAACTCTTTTTATTTTTTCTAAATATTTCAACTATATATATTGGGTCAGTTTATTAAATTACTAAAGTGGCTGAGCATGCTGGTTGGCTGGGTGACACTCTAGCCACGAGTATGCACAAACCAGCGCATTGTAGTGCCGGTCCCAGGCCTGGATAAATAGGAGGGTAGCATCAGGAACGGCATCCGGTGTAAAACCGATGCCAAATCAATAATGTGGACCACTAGCCTCTGTGGTGAACCCTAACAGGAGCAACAGTAAGGATTCCCTCACTCACTCACTAATGTTCTACTATGTACGACTGTGTGTGACAAATAAACCTTGATTTGAATAACTCCAGAAGTGGGATTTGCTTGGTTGGTGCAGTGGCTTATTACAGTAGCCTACCCAGATCTCAGCAGTGCTACCAGCTGGTGGGGCATCTAGACAGGCACGATTGGTTATGTCTGATGTGCGGGGGGATGGCCAAAGACCTACAATGCATTGGCTTCCTGTCCATGGACCTAGTAAAAACATTTAAGACTCATTATTGAAAGGAGGCATGAATTACACACAGGAGCTAAGAAACCATGTTACTGTGATGCACCAATTCTACGAGCTGTACCCCTACTGAATTACTGGGACATTAATGCATCAAATATACATCATTGAGGAGCATAATGACCCAGCTGGGTGCCACAGTGTGCGAGAGTGAAGTGAGATGTGTGTAGACTGTCATGCTGTTCAGGGTTTATTACTGCTACATGCCCAATGTAGCCAGGCGTCCCTGGACCCACAACCCAATCCAGAATAACATGTATTTTAAGAAATAAAAAATTTGATGCGTTGAAATGCTGGTAGGTCAAGAGGGACTGGGTTCGTTTCCCAGGTGGAGCAGTGTCTGTTCTGTGTGGATTTTGCATGTGCCTGTGTTGGTCCTACAGCCCAAAGCAAAGCAAGCGAGGTGAATTGGAGATCCAAAATTGTGTCACATGACTGAGTCTGACATTGAAAACTTAATCTGATGAATCTTGGGTAACCAGTAACTACCTATTCTGTCAAGTGTGTAAAACCTCATGTAAAAAACCTAATGAATAAATGAAAAAATAAAACGCTGGTAGGTGGGTTGGCTTGTTTAAAGTTTGTAGATGTGAGGTGGTTTGGTGAATTGAATTGGTACTGATGTTTTTTGCTGCCTTCTTAGTGCTCCTGTTTCCACCAGGGTAGTTGATCCAGTTGTGATCCAGAACACACACACACACACACACACACACACACACACACACACACACACACATTCTTTAATGAAACAGGACAACCTGACCTCCTTGGTTTCATGGTAGAAGATGTATGAGCATGAACTTAATTGAAATCTAGATACATCTGCTCACATCTAATCTTCTTTTCATCCCTTCATTATTTCCCTTCCTGTTCCTGCCCTCCGCCATTCCCTGGCCGTATAGACTTAATGATTAGGTTAATCAGACTAATTAAATCCATATATCCGTCAGGGAGTGAATACTAGCGATCACTCCCTAGACTCTGGATTTTGCCCTCTGTCACAAATACAATTCTGTTGCTCTACACACTGAAATGCACACACTGAGCCATTCTGTACATCCCTTCCAATTTCGGTTGGGCCTGGGCCGTCAAGGGCGGCGAGGGGGCTGGGTCGGGGGTCACAGAGGACTTCTGTTTCTTAGAGGAATTTCTCTGTCTTCTCTTTTCATATTTTTCCAGTGAACCTGCAGCGCTGACGCAAAAACACACGGGGAGATCCTCTACCCTTACCCCACCCCACCCACACACTCACACATACGCGTGTACACGGTCACACATTAATGTTTACACACAACCTCATGCACCCACCCATATGCGCACACACACACACGTACACATGCCATCGGTGGTATGGCAGACTGCCTGGCTCCACAGGCTGCTTGATAGCTCTAAGGGTCTTTTCAGTAAACTAGACTTGGCCACATGTAACCAGAGCGCCAGTGTTTATGCCCCTCTGCACACTCTCAGCTGCTAATTGAAACGCCTCTTTTTCCATAAGATATTGTAAACTGTGTGTCTTTGTGTGCCACTCTGAGGGCCTTCTGTTTACCCGTGTGTGTGTGTGTGTGTGTGTGTGTGTGTGCATGTACATGGAAAAATCAAGCAGTATTTAAGAGTAGGAAATACAAGCAGAGATGTGGAGTAGAATTTTCTTTATAAAATGGTGACATAAATCAGCAGATATTTTAAACTGTCACAGCATGCTTGCATTTCATTTTGTTTTATCTACTTAATATATTTTGATGCACACAATATGTCCACTTTTAATTTACACCATTTTAAAAATTTGCTTATAAGCACATTATTATATAAAAAAAAATCAGCACAAACAAAGAATTTTTCATTTCCATGATTCACCACTGCTTTGTAGGGGTCAGGATTCTGGTGGTGATAAAAAAAAACTATTACATGCAAGGTCTAGTTTGTTTAAAAATTCTCTAAATTTATAGGAGCATTTACTAATGGCACTTGAAAGCCTAGGGTATGCTCTCTACATAATTAAACCATCATTGATTATGCTAAGTATCTTTAACGTTTTTCTTAGCCCTTGATATCTTCTCTAGCACGTGGCATCTTGATATCAGCGACATGCAATGACAACAGGACACTGATAACTTCATGAGATCAATAACCACTTCCTAGTATAGACTAATAGAAAAATTCCCATTTTACAGGGAAACAGGGATGCCAGAAATCAGGAAGCCTACCAGAATAGCGTCTTTGGAGAAGATGTGTGGGTACAGCATAGCCAGAATCAATATTGTGATCAATCCCTGAGGCCTGTAAGTGATGGATGTGACAGTGTGAGGGCAGTGAGTTCAGTGCTGAGGCAGGGGATGGCGGATGGGAGAGAGGAAATGGTGAGAGAGGTGGATAGAGAAAATGATTGATAAGAATGTCAGTGCTGCATTGCCTTGGCAACAGCCCTGATTCGAGGAACACGCCAGATGCGGCATGCTGAGACGAGAAATTACTTGGGTTAGTGACCATAAACAACCTCAAGTAAATAATGTCACATGAACATTTGCAGAATTTAGCGGATGCTTGTATCCAAAGAGACTTTGAGTTATGATTGATATAATGCAAGCAATAGAGGATGAAGGGCCTTGCTCAGGGGCCCTACAGAGGCAACTTGGTGGTGGTGGAGCTGGAAAAGCTTTTGACTGCAAGTCCAATACCTTAACCACTGAACCGTTACCTCCAAAACCTAAAGACATTTAATTTTAAATTTACATTTTCTGCATAGTAAAGTAAACAGTCTGAACATCAGAGGGTTAAGGGCCTTGCACAAGGCCCCAACAGTGGCAACTTGGCAGTGGTAAGGTTTAAACCAGTGACCTTCTGGTTACAAGTTCTGTACCTTAACCATTAGGCCACAACGTCCCTGCGCCTGAGTGTGCCATGTTTCTGGAGACAAAGTAACTAGGGGCTATTATCAATTACTTAATTTTAACACACATTGGAAAATTAAAGCCGGATAAGGTCTCTCTACATGACTGTGATAAATATATCATACACGAGGGAAATACTGCATGCATTCAGTAGATAAAACAAAAAAATCAAGTACAACAGCATAACCCTCCACTAAATGTGTTTTCCATGCTACTATCTGGTAACTCTGGGAGGCAGAACAACCAGCAAGAGGTCAAGAAGTGAGGCAAAATTTAATGTGAATTAAGTACCTGCACTTACTGTATCCAACATGCTCGGAAGAGAGCTAAAACTGAACAGTTGTATAGCATTATTGTTAGATTAAGGGACATAAAACAACATCTCAGGGTAAGTGTCCTGTTACCACTGTTTGTTATTAGGACATGTCAAAATGTCAATGTTTACCCATTATTGAATGTTTTATTCTAAAGAGAGAAATATTGGAGATTTTCTGAATGACCCTTTTTAGTCTAGCAGTCAAGGATTCTTTGATTTGGCACTCTCAGGATCCAAGAGGTTGTGTTTAACCATGATATTAGGGACCATCATTTTTGTGATTGCAGAGGGATATTGTAGCCTATCATCTCTTTGGGCTGATGTTGGTGAGTCAATTTAGTGGCACTTCACCTGAACTTGACTGCACTCACTCTGCTCTTTCACTTGTTTAGTTTTAACTGGTGCCAGCAGCAAGCGAAGGGAAGGAATTTAATGGAGAATAAAAGGTTGGGTGAGTGCATTAAGTCTTCTGTCATTCTCTGTCTCCTGAATTCACACTTCAAAAAACAAAAACTAGTAGCTTTTCGGCAGGCCTGCTTTGTTGTTCACTGAAGATCTTTAAATCCTTGTACTAGCCTCAGAAGGTCCCGCTCTTGTCGTGCTGGGCTTTAGGGCTTTATTTGAATGACTGAAATGGCACATTGCAAGTGATTATCAGAAAATACTTTGATCGGTGGAGAATAGTTTAAATGATGATTACACTTTTTTACCTGGGCAGATTTTCCTGTAGTTTTTGTATGTACAGAGAAGCATCAGTTGCTTTGAAAGCATCTTGGCATCTTAGCTGCTCCATCTCCTGCACCCCTGCTTTAAAAAACTTAATTTAAGTTTTGTAATTATGTCAAGTAATGGTGATTATGGTTTGATGACAAAGGAAAATACAGATATAGTTTTGACTTCATCTTTAAAATATGTGTGAGTCAACAGCAGCAACACATCATTTATTTATGGTTTGTATCACAGTTGACTTCAAGTTTGTACTTTATTACTTTCACAGCACAAACAAAGATCCCAGCTCATAATGCTGAGTGAGGCAGATTCGTTCTGAGAATTCCTAACAAATGTAATTAACTTATTCAATTAACATGTTCTCCCCGTGTCCACGTGGGTTTCCTCCGGGTACTCCGGTTTCCTCACACAGTCCAAAGACATGCTACCAGGTTGATCAGAGACACTGAATTGTACTGTAGGGACCTGCGATGGACTTTCACCCCATCCAGGGCGTTACCGTGAGCCTTGCGCCCGTTGAAGAGCGGGGATAGGCTCCAGCACCCCGACCCGACCCTGATTAGGATAAGGGGTGAAAGACAATGAACTGAACTGAACTGAACTGATTCAATTAATCTAGGCAAGGAAGTCAGGAAGACCTTGGAAACAGCAAATAATTCTTTTGATATTTTTTGTTTAATGCTGTTAGTGTGGTGTGTCACTCTCAATACATGTGAGTAATGTTTTGGTTGATAACCCAAAGTTTTACTCACTAGGCTACCAGCTACCACTGTCCAGCCTAATTTTACAATACTTACAGAAAGCCTTAATTTTTGCTTAATTCTAGCGTTTGTGTTTTACATGAGATACTAGATGAACATTGCAGGTATCGGCTCCCAAAGCATCTTATGACGTTCTAATAACATTCATTGTCTATCTATTTTAAATAAGGAGAAAAGCAATACCATCAATTAACAGAAGATTCAGTAAGAGAGCAGCACAGCTAGACGTGTAGTGCTTATCATTACAATCATGGTGTTTTTACTCGAGAGGCACAATTATCACATCAAGTCAGCTGAGCCAATGCAAACACATATTATAATATTTCTGTACCAAATCATCAACAGCACTTCTTTATCTGAAGCTCTAGAAACAACAAAAGTTTCAGGTGCTTTTTAAGACGTACACAAAACTAATATGGAAACCAGAGTGGAACCAGAATGCCTGACTTCTATGACCACGGCTCAGGATTCCTTCTTCGTGTGTAAATAAATAATTCACTTGTATAGTCTAGGCTTTATAGAGACGTGACTTCAAAAGGTCTCAATCTTTGATCTCAACACTAAAGATGTCCAGGAAATTGTAAGGAATTTCATCTTGGATTCATGCCATGGTGCTCTGATCTGTGTTCTGTCCAGTGTTTGGGTAAATGTTTATATTTGAGGCCATTGGAACACTAAGGCAGAGGGTTAGAATTTAGTTCGTGTAGGTCATTAATGTTACTTATACGTTACGATAGGTTTGTTTAGACAGGGTTCAGTAGTTTTATTTGTTTTTTCTCCCATGTATCTCCCAGTTTAGCATAGTTCAATTGTTTGCTATTGCTGGGGTATCCTTGATTTGCAGTCAAGGTGGGTATATTGCATTGATGCAGCCCTTAGTGGAACACTTTTCCGACTGTGCGGGTGTCTCTCCATCTGCCAATCAGGGTCCTTACACACCGTTCGAAGGTCTTATCAACAAAGTTCAGTCATCCCACCGCTTGCCATTATTTTGCCCTGGCAGTTGCCTGTCAGCACCAGCTCAGCAATGTAAATTGGAATTGATGGTTGGCTGAGTTTTGTAATTGGCTATTCAGTCATTGGTATCAGTGGAAACTTAAGAAAAGAAATCAAATAAGCAAATCAAGTAAAACAGCACATTCACATATATCTCCTTTTGCAATGTTTTACTCACTTGATTAAACTTTATTTTTTTAAATTCTATTTCATGTTTTATTGCTATTTCCTCCCAATTTAGTCATTTCTAATAATACAGTCATATCTTCTGTACTTCTGCAGATCTCTAATCTGAGGCAGGGGGAGCTGAACCTGATACACGCCCTATCTAACACATGTAGTAATAAACTGTTTCATTACACCTGCACAAGGCTGGTCACACAGGGAGACATGCACTGCTATCCATTATCCACTGCTATGCATTATGCATGTCTCTTTACAGATGCCTTATAAGTGGTACTGTGTAGGCAAACAAGGGCTCCAGAATACCCAAAAGCTGGAAAGGAAATTAGAAGAAAAAGGGGGAAGTTACAAACATTGAGATTTTGAGATTTTCCAGCTTTACCATGAACTATCAATTATGAATGAATCATGTTTGAACCTGCCTAGTTTTGTATTCTATAAAATGGTTTACCCACTTAATTTCAGACTGAAATTGCCTGTTGTAAGTCATTCAGTAGAGTATGGGCTCTGCAGAAGAAAAGGTCAGGTGGAATAATAAGCTCCCTCCTCCACCCTCTGCTTGCCAGGGCAAGGGACCTTCTCCTCCAGCAAAGCTGACTAAGATTTATGAAAGGAAATCTGGTCTTGGATCATCATTCCCCCATGTAATCTAGATCCAGTGACCCCCTCAAACCCAGAGTAATAAGCAGGGTGGAAAGACGCAAGTAATATAGCCCATACAGGTGATGCTTCCATCCTGCAGGTTAAACTGAGGTCAAGCCTGTGAGATTTGGGAGGAGATGAGCTTAGGACAATGTAGAACCTAAGAGGAAGGATCACAAATTGCAGAATTCAAGCAATTAAGGGGACACTGGAAGATCAGCTTTTGGGAATAAAGAAGGTGAAATTGTCAGGCATATAGCTGGCCCATGGGACTCTCTTGACTTCAGGTTTTTCATCTCATTGTCACCCCATAGACAATTCCAACAGAAAAACAAGAGAAACTAAGTAAGATGATGTGTGATGCTGTGACTGTGGTGTTAAAAGAGAAGACCTAAATTTTGTAAATCTTTTAATTCAGCCCAATGTATTGGCCTACCTAATTCATTTTAAAGGTGGATAGAAATAATAACATTTAAATAATTTTAATTTAACTAGAGGAAGTTTTAAGCACGTCATAATTTGATATTTAAACACAATAAAGAGCCATACATGATTATATGCAGAAACTGCTGAATTCGATGTATTAAAATACAATAAGAAAAGTGTGCTGCTGTCAGATGAGTCTACATTACAGTTTTAATCAGGAAAGGTGGCGTTTTCTGTGTCAAAGGGTTTTCTGTTCCAAAAGTGCCTGCGTGATAGGAGACTTGCATTGGTACAAATTAACCATGGATGTGGAGGCATATGTACTAATTGGTATATACATATACAGCAATTAGGGCAATCATATTTTCATAGGAAGTCAATGTTTAGTTTATCATTCTGCATATAGTAGTTACAGGGTGTGTGTGCTTGACTGGACTGGCTGTGGTCCAGGTCTGCCTCAGAAAAAAAATAATTCCATTTGCAATTCCAATTTAAAAATTATGTGGCCGGCATCAAATTTTGAAAATATTCATATAATATTTACATAATAGTGACAATTTTGCTGTACTTTTGTTGTTTAAATAAATGAGTTTGTAGCTATGTATATTAAATAATAAAGACAAACATGGTTATTTGAATTATTTACACATTTGAGTTATTTGAATATTAGTATTCTGGTGTGTTCTGCCATATTTATTCTTTTGCAATATTACGGGGTGATATCCTAAATTGGTTAGGTCTGAGAAAGCTTATAGCATGAATGCCCTTTTTTCAATTCTCACCATTTTGGACGCTCAAAAAAACATGATGATGATGTGAAAGCCGTGATGGATCAGTGGCTACACGTCTAACCAAATAATCTTTCTCCAGTGGCATTAACATGGTACAATGCTGGGAAAAATGGAAATGAACTGTAGAAAAGTGTAATTCGTATTTGAAATTCTTAATAAATAGAGTGAAAAGTGCAGAAAATCTATTAAAAATGTTATTTAAAATATTTCCTCACTGTTATTTAGGATATTTCTATATATACTATACTTTTAAATAGGTGCACAGTGTGTCCCACAAAGGGGCTGAATTTTCCTCATCTCTTACCTCACTTTTTCTGAGAGTGAAGGAATGTGTCATTTATACAAATAACTGTGATAAGTCCCATCTGTTGTTTTGGTGATGGAGCGAGGGGTGGAACAGGAGGGTGGGTGATTGTTTAGGGTTGTGACAGTCATATCTCTACAGTGCCCTATTTGGTCAGCAGGGTTTCAGTCTGTGTGTATATGTCAGAACAAAGTGAGAGGAGAGAGAAGCAGGGAATGGAAACATGTCCTTTCTTGGCTGGGATGGTTGGGAATGGAAATATGATGAAGACACACAGGGAATGTCATCATGCTGGAGGTTTAATGTCTGACTGCCAGTGTTCCTGGAAATAAAAAATGCACGAGAATTTTGACATGGACATTTTGAGTTGTTCCAATGTTGAAATTAACGTTTTATAAATATGGAAAGCCGAGAATTACCACTAGATTTCCACTTAATTAGTAGTGATGGGGTGTCAAAGCACTTTCATCTTTGAGACCATTACTGAATGTTCTAGGTTTACGTTCAACCACTAAGGTCGGCTGTGTTGTGTATTGTAGCTTCCATTCATTCTAAAATTGAATTTATAAGTGCTACTTATTGGCACTTTTCTTTTAAAACATTTTGAAAAACAAGGTCAGTGAAATTAAGCATATATAATAAAGCCCTACTTATAATTATCTGGATCATGGGAGATGAATGGAGAAATCTTTTGTTGAAGAAAGAAAGTAAGAGGATGCAGCCGGCAGCAGCATTTTTCCAATGTCATTTGGGGACAACAGTTTTCTGGAGTATTTAGAACAGTAGCACGATGTTTTTCATTAAACAAGCCAAATTTAGCCACAAGCATTTAGAACAGATTTTGCAGCATACATGAAAATGAGAAAAGGATTAAATGAATAGGCTTAAACTTTGGAAGATTGGGAAATGTATTAATAAATCTATCCACATTAATGCAAAATTAATTTAAAGGTCACTATTGATCATTCTAATTTCAACTGATCAGCTACAGTCAGGTTAATTGGAATTCATTTTGAACCCTGGCTTTAAGGTGAATGGTTTGGGTGTTACTTTAAACCCAGAAAAATAGAAACGTGGGGGAGGACTGGCTGAATCACAGATCTGCAGGCAGCTATATTTAGTTGGCACGTGTCTCCTTTTAATCCAAACCCAGACTTTATCAGTGTAAAGGTTTTTCTGTGATGGAAAATCTTAGCCCAGGGCTTTCCTGCATGCTGCTCAACCATTCAATTCCCACCCACTGGGCTGTTTCATATTCCATCAACCCGCCACGCTGTGTTAATATTAACGGAATTAGTAATAGCTGCTACCAATGTGCCTGGTGGTGAAATACAAAAAGCGAGTGTGTATGGAAAAAGAAGGCCTGCATCAGAGATTAAATACTCATACACTCATACATTTCCATTTCATTTGGCCCGGTCATGACTACTCTAGATCCTGATCTAAACCTTTCATGTGTGGCATAATTGTATACACTTATGACCTGATGTTAAATAAGTATTCCAGCAGTGTCTCTGCATACTGTACTGCCGCATGTTCAATAACTACAAACAGTAATTTCCTAAAAGGTCAAAAACTTAGATCAGACTACAAATTGAAATAATAATTTAATGTAAATGCACATAAATTTACAATTTGATGCCAGCATCACATGGCATGTGACTCTGTTACATCAGCATTCCTATCAAGTACACTTTTTAATGGGTTGCAATAAGTGATTTTTTTTAATTCCTACTTGATACTAAACTTCAGCGGCTTGTTTTTGTCCTATTCATTATGCACCATACATTTTTAGCAGGAGCCAGCACTGGACTGCAGGCAGGCCAGTCAAGCACACTCACACACACACTGTATCTAAAAATTCATGCTAGCATTGTCTTGGTAAAATAATCATATATGACCATCACCTTCAAATTTCATATTAATCTAAACATCTTTTACCCTAAAATCCAACTGTATGCCTCTGTGTCTATGGCACTTTCACACATATGCAAGACATCCATGTTGTGGAAAGTGATGCACCACATGCCATGAGAGATGTTGGTTTTGCACTGTTGGCTGCTAAAAGTTTTTGGTCACTTCTGCGTAGATTTTTTTTCCTTTTGCATAGTAGATGATGAGATAGCACGCAGTGACAGTATGTTAAGTACCAAGCATCTGTCGCCGCGGTCGCTCTATGGATCCTCCCCCTCTAGCAGCTGTGGCATTCACTGCTGTCAGTATGGCTCCAGATATCTGTGACAACCTACCAGGATCTTACTGAGTCACTCACAGACTGTCTAGTGCTGCACATGGTTGTTATTCTGGATATTGGCTGGTGATCATAATAACGTAATCTGTCAGTGTAGTTAGCTGCTCTACAAATATGATATCAAGATTAACTTTATTGTTATTTCCCTCTACAAGTTGTTTAGGAAGAAATGAAATGCCGTGCATTTGGTTCATACTGAAAACACCAAAGATTAAAGAGTGAATATAAAACAAAAGAGATTACTAGTCAAAGAGTTTAGTATTTGCATGAATTCAATAATGAGATGTAAATATAAATGTAAAAGTCATGAGAATTGTTCGATCACTCTGGACGGGGATGAAGTGGCACGTATATAAGTGATCCACGCCTACCTGAACTGCTCTCTCTTTCTGTTTGGGAGTGTATGCATTGACACTATGAATTATTCAGTGTGTTGCATTGCAGAATCTCCTTCCCCTCCCCCAGCCCAAACTAACACTCCATTGCTCTTCACCTCACCACGTTATGGTCCTACAAATTGTCTCTTTTCTCTGTGCTGTGTAGAATAACAAAACGTTAAAAGACGGTGGTTTGTATTTAATATGCACATAATGTTGCTGCCGGGGATTCTGAGGGTGTGGAGTGTTCCCTATTTCATCTTGCTTCTTGAGGCATGCACGTACACAGTGAGGGGGCGCGGTAGACACACCATCGGGCTCTCCCGTTCATTTAGCAGGGAGTCCCTCCCCGTCTACTGCACAGGATCAGCTCTGCATTTTCGAACCCTCATAATATTTCTGGATAGGTTTTATATTCTGGTTCAACACACTGAAGTGAACAAGCATGTGGAGTATCTGGGCAGCTGCATGAGGACCTTTCCATTTAGCCAACATGTCCACATTGTAGTTTATTTCATGATATATTTACAGAGATGCTATTACCATACAGCTATTTAATTCTTGTTATTAGAGACATGCAGTGTTCTCATCGCCCAGGTAGAAGAGTTGCACTTTCTACTGCACACCAGCATAGAGAGTCTGAACTCCCTGGTATCTGGAATAAAAAATACGATGCCAAACTGACCCCTAACTGGAGCAGCCGTAAGGTTTCACAGAGACAGTGTTCTCGGGTGGCGTAGTATTAAAGCATGCCAGCTCATTACTGCTGAGATCCATAAATCTACGACTCGAATCTTAGGAGAGCTTTCAGCCAGTTGGCCATCTGCACAGACATTGTTAATGTCTGGTGTTGGGGGTAAGGGCTAAAACAGCCTAGCCATTGGGCGGTGCATATCATTGTGCTCTTGGTGCCGTGGGTTACTTTAAATGGGGCAACCAGCATAAACTGTGCCAAGTATTTGGACTAAATTCACTGTGGCAATTCACAGCAAATCCTCAAAATGTGGGAGCATTTGTAGACAGTCCATCTTGTAGCTTCACAGTCAGTTTAAAGGTTTTACTTATAAGGTTTAAATTTGCTGTACAGTGAACCTCATTGTTGGCTTACATCATAAAATTTGTCAATTTATTTAAAATAAAATTTACCCTACTTTTCTTTTCAAGACAATGGCCTGTGATCCTAGTAGGCCATACTATGAGTGTGTTTTATTTACACAATGAACAATGGAAATGATCAAGTAATTTCACCAAGTAAATACCAAGATATGGGCCGCAGTTTGTCTTTTGCAGTGAAATTCCTCCTCCGCATTTTAACCTGATCTGTCCAGTGAAACACACGTACACACTAGGATGCAGTGAGCACACATGCCCGGAGCAGTGTGCAGCCCTAGCCATGGTACCCAGGGAGCAGTTAGAGGTTAGGTACCTCGCTCAAGGGCACTTCAGTCATGACCTGTCGGCTCTGGAAATCAAACCGACAGCCCTCTGATCACAAACCCGGTTCTGTAACCCCCAGGCCATGACTGTGAATGAAGTATTAACACAACTGTACATATTGGACCATTTCATTTTAGTACAGTCAGGGACGGACTGGCCATCTGGCAGATGTTCTGTTTGGGCTGACGGTCCCAACACTTGTTTTTATTTATATATTGGTCTGACTGGCTCATAAATCCTTTAGATAAGTGGCCCGATTGACACTGGGTTGGCCCAATCACATTGTTAACCAACCCCTTTCGTGTTGGTCCTACCAGTGGAATGCATTCAAAAAAAGTGCAAGAGTTTATCTTCTAACCACCGGCTGGCCTGCAGCCCATTGGTTATTTTCTTTACTGACAGTGGGCAGGCCCAATCATATCATAAAACGACAGTGGTGGTGGTGGCAACAGTGTTTCTGCTAGTGCCACTTTCAGTGAACAGGAACATGTAGTAGAACCTGCGGTAAGCTGGACTGCTCTCAGAAAACATTTGCTAAAGCAACCCAACCCCCTTGGTAAATCTGATAAAATAATGAAATGTCAATAAAATAATTTTGGCCAATGTTCTATGGCCAAGTTAGTTTGTATAGTAAATGCAGTGTAAATAATCTAATGATGTCCTTTCTACTAGCAACTATTTATAAGACATTGTGTACACTGACTGGATGAGAAAATAAGCCTAGGTTAGTACTTCCATCTAAATAGTCTTAAATGTGAGAATACTTTTTAAAACCACCAATTACATACAATAAGTCAGCGGGTAGCATTCTAATTTCATTTTTATACTGTTATTGTTTGGGGGTCAGTAGTAGACTAGGCCCAGGTTAGGCTACTATTTGACCCTGGTGTTTATTAAGGCGATTATAGACAATGTACATAAATGAAAGAAAAATTGCCTGTCTATTGCCTATATTATGTCAATGCAGGTTTGAGCCTCTTCACTCTTTATAATGATGAATGCTGCTTAAAGAGTCATTACTGTGATGAAGTGGTAGAGTGTACATTTTATAGTGTTGATAAATTACACTTTTAGAATGAGTTTTAATGGGTCCACTTTCACCGATTCTTGTTAACTCATTGCATGGCTTAATGTACGCGGCTTTAAAGAGTTGCACAGTTGGTATACACATATCGAATGTGGTGGGTCTGGTCCAAAAGCCAAGGCCAATTTTTGGTCCCAGTCCACCCCTGGGTACAGTGATACGAGTCGGTCTAGGGTTAGAAGTGTAGTAATGTAATGTAATAGGAATCTCTAAACCAATGTGTTTAGTTCTGTTATTTCAGAGAAGACTCGAAATAACAGAACAAAACGTCTTATTTAACAGAAGCATCCGTTTGCATGAACACAGAGATTGAAAGCCGGGGACGTTCCAACAACACACAGGATTTAACAATTCAAAAAGAATCAATACGTATCGGTTCCTTTTGGTAATCGATTCATATCGATGATTCTTTTAAGATGTATTGATATTCACTTTAAACAGCAGGGGGTGCTGACTCTATTTTTTAACACCCAAAAATTAATCCATTATTTTTGACATAGTTTTGCAAATAGCTCCAGAAATAAAAGGACAGTGATTGTTTACTTTAACTACTACTGATTGTAATAACAATAATAAATATAATAATAGTAAATAAATAGTAAATAAATCTACTAAAACAATAATAAACCACAATAATAAAAGTGCAATACTAATAATAAATACTTCGACTAATAGTAATTACAATCATAAAGTAATAATGATAATAATACATACAATTATAAAAGGAAAATAATAACAGTAATAAGTATTACTATCATCTGTTTACTAAAATCTATTTTTTTTGTTAGTTTTTCACAAAAAAAATGAATCCACTTTTATTTACCTCCAGAAATAAAACATTGTTTACATGAATAAAAGATAATTACTATAGTATTGTTCTTAATTCTAACAAGAAATAGTAAAATGAAACTTTAAGTTAATAAAAAATAATTTGTCTTCAATTTCATATTGTTAAAAAAAATGACATTGTGAACCCAGTATCATGAATCGTATCGTGAGTAGAGTGTATCGTTACATCTCTACTAAACACAACTATTTCTACTAATAAAGTGTTACAGTCTCTAAACCTTTACCCACACATCCACCATTGAGTCAGCTGTGCTGATTGGTTAAGCTCTTAACTGTTATTGGTGATTTCCATTTCCATTATTTTTTTTATGATTTGTGGGAGCTCTTAGATCACAAAGTTGGGGGATTACTGTATTGTTCAGGTCTTGCATTTAATAAGTGTTATCTTATTTAACTGAAAGGTTGAGAGTGCAAATCCCAGGTTTGCCATGCAGCCACTGTTGCGCCCTTGAGCAAGACCCTTAACTCTCTCTGCTCCAAGTGTGGCATACTTTGTGCTCTGAACCCAGCTTCCAAACAAGTTGGAAATGTCATTGCACTTTACATCTGTATATGTATAAATGACAAATAAAGAGCGCTTATGGCTTTGGATTTGAATTAGCAGCCTCACCATGCTGCCCCAGACTGTTTTACTCAGTCCACTTAAAAAGTAACCAGCTCGTTCTGTTCCTGTGCTTACTCATCGTCATTGATTTGCTTTGCACTGCTTTGTGTCTCACTATTTCTTTCGTAATCTCATTTTCCTTTTTTTCCACTGCAACATTCTCATCATTTTATAATCTTTGCTGTCTGTTCATCCAGCCTTCTCATCTTCACATGTAACTGTCTCCTGTTCACATCATTGCTGAGTGATGACTGGGCAAAAGATAAAGCACTGTGTGACTCACCTTCTCAGCAAGATCATAGATGATTCAGAAATGATAGAAGACAAATTTTTTTAGCTGAATGTTCACTAACCACCGTAAGGCATTTCACCAGTAGGTTCTCAAGAATCTTTGAGTAGAATCTCCAAGTTTCATATTAATAATGTAAAAACGACAACTGGTTATGATAGAGGCTCAGCGCATTGTCAAAAAAGGGTTTAATAAGCACAGAATCAAGCTTTTGCTATAAAAATACTTGTGAGGTCTGTAGATGAGAGTGCAC
>JAYDZG010000001.1:39241440-39254593 GCA_034509265.1 Microcambeva bendego
CATCACATCCTGCCACTGACACGCCTCACGTCCAAATCACTGCACTAAATCCATCATCCCTGTGGGCGGCTTGAACAAGCACGTTGTCCACACATGCTGCCACTCAGGACAGAGAGTAGATGTATGTTATTAATATTGCTTCATGTCATTGTATCCATCATAGCGGTGACCTCCAATTACTGACTCCAACATGCATTGTTGCAGGCGTGATGGTAGACTTAGCGCCTGGCCTGCGAGCACTATTGATCAAAGCTGGCGGGCATTGGGGAACATGGATTAAACCACCACATGTGAAATTGAGATCGTTTATCTTTATCACCTGTGCCATGTCTGAGATGTAAGTGCAGATATGCAATACTAAGTGACCACAATAAAATGAGTGGAGTGTGCTATATAAAAAAAGTTTTTTTTAATTCATATTAAATGTAATAATACTGAGTCTAAGAAAGAAATTGTTTATTTCATATATATTTGCATACCAGATAAAAAGCACTGAATGATACATGATACATTCAGGGTTGTATTTTAATCTGTCTGTGTGTTCTTGCTCTTTTAGTAGTCATTTATTTAGGTATACTGGGCGAGCTCTCAGTTCATGTTCCAGCCTGACAGGGGCTTGTAAAAAAACGCTAAATATCCCAGACATCCATTCAACAATGCTTTTCTTAAAGAATAAAGAAAAAAGGATAAAGAAACATTCACATTATGAACACTTACCACCACTGAACTCACAGTTTATAGCAACCATTTAGTATTGTTCAATAAATCAATATTTATGAAGATTTCAATTAAATTTGCACTTAATTAAATTTGCAATTTAACTCTTTTCTTTTTATTTAATTTTTTAGAGAAAATCGAATTTGGGTTTTGGTGTTTGTACATGTTTAAACACCGAGCTGCGCTCCCAGTCCTGTAACATGGTTTCTAACTAGCTTCTACTTTAATTCTCTTTGACAAAGCAGCATATATTCCTATGATCTGGCCCGGCTCCAGCCGAGAGATTGGAGATCATTATGAATCTATCTGAATTGGAAGTGAATCCTGGGGTTTTTAATCACCTTGTCTGTTTGTTGACATACTATGATGGAGATGATTAATTGCTTATCTATGAACAGTGCTTTGATTGATAGATGTTGGAAACTGACTCGACAGGCTGGTTGTGAGGATATTAAAACACAAGGTCAGTCCAAACCCAGCTCATATCAAATTTGAAATTCTAAGCAACCATTTTATTATTTCTTTCTATCAATAAAGCCAAAACATTATACACACTGAAAAGTAATTCGATTTTAAAATATCGGTCTTATGGTAAACGTGAATTTTTTTAGTAGCACTGTCAACTCACAGCAAGAAGGTGTGGAGTGATCCGGTTCCTTTCTGTGTGGAGTTTGCATGTTCTCCCTGTGTCTGTGTGGGTTTCATTGAGAGCTCTGGTTTCCTGCCAAAGTCAAAAGACATTCAAGTGAGGTTGAATATACTAAATTGTCCATGGCTGTGTTTAAAATAATCTTGTATACTGTAGTGGAATGAATAACTACCATGTCTGTTGTGGATGTAACCAAAGTGTGAAACAATCCAAATCCAAATAAACAAACAAACCTTACTTTACCCCCCAAGTTTGGGTGGGTTTCCTTTGGAAGCTCCAGTTTCTCCCACAGTATAGAGACATGTAAGTGAATTTTAAATGCAAAACTATTTGTTCTTGATTTACAAGTGTTTTTATTTTGCCGTAATTATTTTAATTTACATTTGTTTACATTTGCAGAAGATAACAGCCTAATTTATGACTGTCCTTACTATTTGTAATGTGCTAACAAACAGACTATTGTCTTTTATTTTTACAGATGCTATTTATTTACATGCCGCTTAAATTGTCACAAAACTCAATACAATACATAAGGACGTTCTTCCTGATTTTAGACTTGCCTTCCACACAGCTTTAAACCCAAATCCTCTATACCATCACCCTGACATATCTTCTTCCCCAACATTGCTACTGTTCTCAGAGAGTTTGGCGTATTCTCCAGATTTGATAAATGTGTGTGTCTGGTACCCTGTGATGTGTCTGAGTTTTCCCCTTGCACTCAGTATTACTAGAAAGCACTTAGACCACTGGAACCCTGAACAGGAAAAGCAGTTTGAATATAAATTAATTCTTCTTATTTATTAATTTATTTCGGTCCTTCCCAGAGGGAGTGGGTGAGCTACTGTAAATGGTGGGGTTTTAACCGCAGTGTGCTCAGTACATTACAGAAACGAGCTGAGACTGTCACTTTGTATTTTTTCCAGAAGGAAGAGTACATGCAGAACACACAGCTGGGGTCTGTCTGCTAAAAACAGCCCTCCATGCACACGTGCAGGACCAGCTACTCAAAGATACGCAAGCGGACGTTCACGCTTGAGCCAAATTGTCTAAAAACCACCAGCTGCTGAGATAATACAGAATTAACAAGTAGTGGGTCAATGGAGAGGTTGTGCTGAAATATCAGCCCGGGTTCCCCACACTGGTGTGTGTTGGCCACTTTGAAACAGAAATAATTCATTAATTATTTAACTACGAGTACTTATCATAATTTATATATTATTTGTTGTCTTATGTCACCCCAAGCATTGTCGTCTCACAGCAAGAAGCCCAGTTTTTCAGAGGGTGCAAGGCACATGGAAACGGAAATGACCCAGACAGTCCGGTCCGTGGATCGAACCCAGGACCTCCTTGCTGTGAGGTGACAGATCGCCACTGTGTTGCCCTAGCTTTTGCTTAGCAAAAGCTGTTTCATTAATACAGTAACCCCCCACAAATTAGCAGTTCAGGGTTTGTGAATTCAGAAAATTTTCTAAGTTTATAACATAAATATTAGCATAAAATCAGCTAAATGTACCCTACTTACACCAAAGAAAACGTTCTTGCATGAATGACACTACGTACATATATAAGTGGTGTAATTGTTTAAGCTGAAAAGAATCAACGTGTCGAGTTCAGTTATTTCAAAGAGTCGGTTTTATCTTTATCTTTATCAACAAAATAATCTGTTTACATGTACACAAAGAAAGTCGGGGACGTTCTGACAACACAGAGTTCCAACACCTCTCAATACTAAACTCGACTATTTTAAGTGTCCCTACAAAGTGAGTTTCAGAGTAAATAAAGCGCTACAGTTTCTAAGCCGTAACTCCCACCTACACCACTGAATCAGCCGCTCTGATTGGTTGTTAAGACATCTGCTGCTCTATACTAACTGTGATTGGTTCACTGCTTTCCAGCCCAATTTCCAGGTGCATTGTTGAATACATTTACCTTTGAGAGGATACTGACTTTTGCAATACACAATTTCTGTACTTGGTGTGTGTGTGTGTGTGTGTGTATGTGTGTGTGTGTGTCATTAGTTCAAATTAATCAGGCAGAGCAGCATTTTCTATTTAATTTTATGTATTTTTCTCATTGTTGCTTTTCCTCAAGTTAGACTTACATTCCCTTTATTGGACCTAATCTTTTTTTTCAAGTAGGGCTTGTATAGATTGAGACCATAACTAATTTAGCCCATGCATACATGCTCTAATCTAAGATCCCAAATTAACAATCTAATAGATTGTACTTGTAATTAGTAGACTGGTAATTAACTGTGCATAATTAATGAGCATAAATGGGAATTTAGCATTTAATTATTTTTTTTCTAGACATTCACGGTGGTCCCATTTAAAGTGGGCATTGCTGCAGCTACTGTTGGGGCTTAAATATTAATTAAAGCCACTTATGCCTAATATACCTAATTATACACTGTCGAATCATATTATTGTGACCACTTTCTATTTTTGACAGCTTTAGCAGCGTTATACTCTGGGAATGTTTTTGTGGCTTTCTTTGTACTAATGCGCCCATGTGGAAGGCACTCTCAGCCAATTTGGTTATGAATCCATCTCTGCAGATCATGTACACCCATTCACGATGATTGTCCTCCCTTCCCTGAGCCAGAGGGGATCTACCAGCAAGAAAATATGATACATCACATGGCTAGAAAGGTCCACCATGTACATTGGTTGGAAGAGCATCATCAAGATTTATAAGGACTACGCTGGCTCCCAAATTCCCCAAACCTTAACCCAATTGAACATCTGTGGGAACACTTTGTTTTCACTAAATGGAGCCTCACCCAGCAGTCGTGGGATGCACTGCGGTCAGCATGGCTCCAGATAGCCGGTGGTGATAATAAGTTGATTTGAGTGTGCATACACATATAGTCCGAATAAAAGATTTTATAAAACAAAAGAAAAACAGGGATGCCATGAATAATTTATAGCATTATGAGCACTGACAGGTGAAGTGAAGAATACTGATAATCTCTACATCACGCCACCTGTTAGTGGGTGGAATATATTAGGCAGCAAGTGAACATTTTATCATGAAAGTTGATGTTAGAAGCAGGAAAAATGGCCAAGCATAACAACTTTGAGTTGACAAGGGACAAATTATGGTGGCAAGACAACTGGGTAAGGGCATCTCGAAAACTACAGCTCTTGACAGGTGTTCCTGGGCTGCAGTGGTCAGTATCTATCAAAAGGGTGTTAAACCAGTGACAGGGTCATGGCCGGTTGAGGCTCATTGATGAACTTAGAGATGACCGTAGTGAAGGCCGGCCCCTGTGGTAGATGAGCAACCTTGGATCAAACTGCTGAGGGATTTACTGCTGGTTCTGATAGAAAGGTGTCAGAATACACAGAGAATCACAGTTACAGGGCTGTTTTGGTGGTAAAGGGGGACCAACATTGTGTTAAGAAGGTGGTCATAATGTTTTTCCTGACTGGTGTATGTATGAAAATTTCCTGTGGGACCTGTTTGTCAGTGCTTTCCTGCAGCCTCGTAAACAATCACCAAAAGTGCTTTCTTGTATCATTAACATGAATCTAAAGGTCACAAGGTACTGCTGTTGAGTTAAAGTACTTTTAACAGAGACGAACTCGATCACTGGTTTTGCTAATAAAGTTTTAGGACTTCTGCCATATTTGTTTAATTCATTTCAAGGATTGTTGTTTTTTGTTATCATTTCCAAGAAATAAAGAGCATTCCTTTGTGCTTCGTAGACTTGACGTAGGGTGAAATAGTAAATACTTGTCTGGTATGTCCTTCGATAAAAGATCGTTGTCAGGAGGGATTCTTCGGTCGGGAACCCAAACAGCTCTTCGAAACAGACAACACAAGCCCAACTCTGCAGCCAGGCTGTCTAACATGCTTTTATCTGATGCCCTAATCAATGGTTCAGTGCCACAGCATTGCTCGACAGTCCTTCAAAGGCAGAAGAGAGGAAAGTTGCAGCAAAGCAGAACAGTGCTGACGAGTCCTCGAGTCCTGGAGTCAGACATGATCACACAACAAGAAGAGATATATCAAGGAAATCTTTTGAAAGCTGTCTATGCAAACAGTTAAAATCTTGTCCGTATTTCCTAGCCAGAGGAGTTCAACCCAATAAGCTCATCAAATGATTTTAATTGTCTTTTTTAGTTATATAAGACTCAAAGTAGAAGCAATTGTTAATTAAAATGTATTTCTACCATATCATTGTTCAGTTCAGTTTATTTTCTTAAACCACATCCTAATTAGGGTCGGGAAGGGGTGCTGGAGCCTATCCCAGCTCTTCAACGGGGGCAAGGCACACAGTAACACCCTGGATGGGGCACCAGTCCCAGGTACCTACAGGACAATTCAGTGTCTCCAGTCGACCTGGAAACCGGAGTACCCGGAGGAAACCCACGTGGACACCGGGAGAACATGCAAACTCCACACAGACCTAGGTTACCCCACCTGGGGATTAAACCCAGAACATTCTCACTGCTACACACAAAGCCACCATGCCGCCCCATATTATTAGAAAAGAGACATTCCACATTTAAACAAAGACACTTCTGATTTACTCTAATAAAAGACAATCAGATTAAACGTTCCTGTCCTGGGTGTGTTACAGTATTGCACTCACATTCATAAGAAACTAGTGACCACAGCCAGGATAAAGTGACATAAAAACATGAAACTGAATTATTAAATAAATTATTTAAAGATGCTGTGTTCATTATTACCCTCTGACAATAGGACCTGGGGAAAAACAATGCTAGTGATGCCCTAAAAGGAATCGTAATCAAACTATGGACCTTGGCAAAAGAGTCACAAAAGATTTTCCAAAGCTAGTTGTTCACAAAAAAGCTTGTGATAACAAAGCAACCGAATGGCAAAGGTTTAAGACAACTAAACATCGACCCTGATAAGCCAAATCAATAATACAGAGGATCATTATTCGGTGTGGCGACCCCTAACGGGAGCAGCCGAAAGAACAAAAAATCTATTTGTGTTAATGGGTATTACAATGTCATGGTAACCCCACCCGCCTAAAAAGGAGTCGCTCAATCCCACACATTAGTCCATATAAGTACAGACTGTTGTTAAAAAAATAAAGTAAAGTAGTGTACAGATCTGTCTGGATATTGTGTGATAATTTTAACCTTACTATATAACAGAGGTTCGGGAGGATTTTTGGTTTGGGACTGGACCCCTGCAGTGATGTCTAATTCCAGTAAAAAGAATGAACTCCCATAATAGGCATTTTTGACTTGTGAGAAGAGATTTGAAGTATGT
Source organism: Microcambeva bendego (assembly GCA_034509265.1). Taxonomy (NCBI): domain Eukaryota; kingdom Metazoa; phylum Chordata; class Actinopteri; order Siluriformes; family Trichomycteridae; genus Microcambeva; species Microcambeva bendego. The sequence goes on from JAYDZG010000001.1 coordinate 39,248,060, forward strand.
GGCTTTCTACTGGGATTGGCTTTTAAGTTGGGCAAGATAATAAAATTGATGTGAGATGAGAGATATGAGGAGAAGCGAAAAATGCTTCTGTAATGAGTCCAGAATGGTTTGTCTGCCTAAGGCTTCCAATCTGACATCTGGTCAGCAGGACAAAATCATTCAGATGGTTTATGCAGACAGACCTAGTGCCAGCTTTGCAAGATGGTTTTTTGATCAGCTAATTAACCACATTGTAATTTCCTGGATTTTTACCAGGGTTGCCCATAATCCTGAAGCTGATAATAACTGTGTTGGATCCCGTTTGCAAATGTTTGATAACGCATTATTGGTGGGGCTCTTATGTGATTTCTGGCACACCCATGCCACATCACTCCCTCACTGTTGACACCCAGAAGAGGAATCTAGCAAACTTCCCTCCTCAGAGAAATGGATAAAGAGTTGAAAGCAAAGAGGCCATCTGGGTCAAAGTCCGTTTTAATTACTCAAATGGTCAGACAATGCGACATGCTGAGAGGAAACATTGATTAGGGGGAGGGAAGAAAGAGAGCCTTATTGTGCTTTTTGGCTTGGCATGTGTCCACCGTGACCTCTTTTAAATGATGCACTACAACATGATATGTTTAGACAAAGGCAAAAAAAAAACCTCAGAGAAAAAAAAGGAAGCGTTCACATGTCTGCACTATTTATGGATGGGTGAAGAATGTACCAAAACCCTGAGAGGAGCTAAAAATAAAATATAATTAACTATCCCTGTAATGTTTCTTATTATAGGTGAACAAATGGACAATATTTAACTGGATATTTCTATGGTACATGTGTACAGATATTTTATGTATAAGATTGTAAGACTTTTTGAATAACACAGATCTCTGCAATAATTACTCAATACAAATAAAGTTCTAATTAAGTTCACCCAAGTCATAATAACACAGAAACTCCTTTTGCCTATATAATGTCTGTTATCGCCTACATTAAACACAATAATTAAGCATTCATAGTCAGTGGTGGAAAAGGAATGCTAATGATTGTATTCCATAATGTACCGTATCTCTTTTACACCAGTACACAAACCACACTCTGAAAATGTTGGAACATTTTGTAGAATGCAATAATAACAAGAACCTGAAATGTGTTAATTATCTAGCACTGACATGAACTGACACATACACCACTTAGGCATAACATTATGATCACCTTCCTAATATTGTGTTGGTTCCGAATCAAATTTAAGAATAAAATGTTCAGTTGATGCCTAATATATCCCACTAACTAATAGATGCCATGATAGATGCCATGATGAAGAGATAATCATTGTTCACTTCACCTGTCAGTGGTCATAATGTTATGCAATGGATACAATAAATTGACATTCCAAGTTTTTGCTGAACAAGTCGACTGTATTTTCAAATACAATATAAACAGATTTTCAATTTAATGCCTGCAACACACAACAAACTGAGACAGATGCTTAAGTTTAAGTTTGTTAAGCTTAAGCTTTAACAAGTTTGTGGAATATTCAAGTGTTATCATTTGCCCAGATGCAAACAAAGAGTTCAACAAACTTTACTTTCAAAAGAACATCTCTCAATGCTAGACTGTGAATAAAGATGGTCTTTCACGATCTCAAGGTAAGATTCAAGGTATACAGAGAAATCTCAGTCTGTGTAAGGTAAGTGTTTTATCTGTGTGACGTTTGAGCCCTCAGACAAAACTGTGATAAATATAGCCTCACATGCTTAAGATTACTTGAGAAAACCACTGAGACACCGCATTAACAAATTCAAGCTGAAATTCTTTCACACCAAGGGAATATAAAGCTGGATATCAAATCTGTGCAGAAACACAACCAGGTTAGTCTCAAATGGTCCAAGAGACATCTGAAACATTTTCTATGGTCGGATGAGTCTATGTTTCAGCTTGTTTTGGACTGTATCCCACACATGTAAAGGTACATACTGGAGTTTCTTTGGTTTGTCTGTCATCATGGTGGATATATTACTGTAAAGTTCATGGTTATTTCAGCAGGACAATGCCAGGTCCCATTCAATGCCAGTAAAGGTACTCGACAATTGATAATAAGGTTGAAGGTTCAAGCCATGGATTCTTGATCGACACTTTAAATCCTCACTTTCTTGAACTGTGTCTTTGCAACAATTGCTTGAAATTTGGAGGTTGAGAGTTTAAATCTTGCCTCTGCTATGCAGCCCTTGAGCAGTTGGACCCTTGAGCAAAGTATTGATTAATTGTCCATGAAAATGTTTTAACTGCCTTGTGGTGCATTGCTTCATCCCTACTTGGCTCAGATCCTTACCAATTGTAGCTAAGCTGGTCAATAAACTATTTAAAATCAGAAAGTTCAAGAGAATTAACAAATCATCAGATTGTGATACATGTCTCAGCATTTTTGGAAAAAAAAGGTTTTGTAGATTTTTGTGCCTGCAGTTTAGACCAAATCATCTCAGTTCTGAAATGCAAATATTCTGTTTAACTGTATTTGATGATTCATTCATGTGATGTAAGAGGGCATTGAGAATTACTGCAGTATATATACTGCACATAGCCGTGCATGATGGGAAACAACCCTGACAGTTTTCGTGCAGTTTTGAATGAATTGTCCCTTCAGTGATTGCAACCCGTCTTGCTGACGGTGAGTTATAATGATGAGAGGAAATGTATCTGAATGGTTCGATGTCATCCAAGAACCACCATAATAAATGAGATGCTGCCAGAACACAGATGACACTCTTCACAGCTGAGCAAGTATTACATTATCATGGGTTCAGAGGCAGCCATACAAGACCGAAAGCTCTACTCTTGCACTTTTCTCGATCATGTGATCAGCCACAAGCAAATGTCAGTCGAGCAAAAGGTTTGGATTTTGGAGCTTAGGGCTTTTTTGTGTGTCTCTAAAACCATGTCAGATTAATTGTGTGTTCCACTATGGAAAAGCTTTTTTGCATCGAAGATTCAGACATTTTGAATTTTAATAAAATATATATATTTTCATTTTTAGCCACTCCCGTCAGTGGTGTCACATTGGATCATGATCCGCACAGTTTTTATGCCGAATGCCCTTCCTAATACAATCCTCCCTATTTATTCGGGCTTGAGACAACCATTACAATGCACTGCTTTATTCATCCTAGTGGCACCTACTGGACAATTGAGTGTCTCCAATTAACCTGGCTGCATGTTTTTGGACTGTGAGAGAAAACAGGAGTACACGGTGAGAACATGCAAACTCTGTACAGAAAGGACCTGGACTGCCCTGTCCGGGGATCTAACCAAGGACCTTCATTGTGTGAGGCGACTGCTACCCACTGAGCCACCATGCTACTCTAATGATTGTAACTTATATGGCAGAAAATGGCAAATGCAACTACTCAAAGAATGGAATTAAAAAGAGAAATAATCAGATAAAAATAAATTACTGATTAAAATTAATGAAATGAAAAGAAACTTAAAACCAGGGATGGTGTGGTGTGTGTGTGTGTGTTTGGGATGGGATGTTGACCTCACCACGTACCATAACTGAAATGTATATGTTCAGGCTCTCCTCCCTTTCTGTCCCCCTCCAAGACCCTCCAGCCAATCCAACGGCAATCCATCAGCACCAGTGCAACAGGTGCAAGTGAAACCAGAGGAATATGTGTGTGGTCATGTGAAAGCATACCCCCTTCATTTAAGAAATATATATTTCAAACCTGAGATCAGTGTCAGGTTTCCACCCTACACCCAGTGCTGACAGAGAGCTTACATCAAACAGGCAAAAAGAGTCATCTCTGCTGGTTTAGGACTAGTTGAATAACTCATAACACAATAAAGCTCATCACAACAGATTCTCAAAAATATTTGTGACTGACTGCCTGTGTGTGTATGCAGTTGACAAGCAACATCACACAATAATTTACCAAAGGTATGATTACATAATTTTCTTACCGTCTGTTTACAGTTTAATATTGATCTGGGTCAAAGTGGGCTCAGACGAACCAAGAAACACGGACAAAATATTAGGAATACATTATGAACAGGACAAAGGCTCATTGCAAGTCACCCATTCAGAATACATGTAACCCATTCAAATAAAAAATATTTGGTTCGAAGGTGTATTTTTGTAAATGCGATAAATTAGCTTAAACTCTGCATGCTGGAAGGGCAGTTGGTTAACCTGGTGACCTGGCCTTAACCCTTGGATGGGTTTCATCTGGATGCCCAAATTTCCTGTTGGGAGTTTCTCCTTGCTTTATGCCATGGACTTTTGCCTACTCAAATAGGCAAACTACAACATAAAACTCTAAATTATAGTTGGTGTCCTGATTATCTATTCAATTATCTTTTATTTTAATTTTCACATTGCATGGAACATAATTAACACTATCTGATTAATAATAATCAGACACCAGACTTAACTTTTCCAACATGTTATGACTGTGTAAAATAGACTAAAGCCTAAACATGAAATATCTTGAGCTCATACTGTCTGCAGTGTCAGTTTATATAGTGTCTATATTTTATATAATTATTTTATACATCTTTTAACAATGGGTGTGGCTAAGGAAACAAAATATGCAATATGTCGGATGTTTGAGGTGCCTGATTTCTTTTTTAATAGGTTGATCTGAATCAACTATTCCATTGGACTGTTTGTATAGACCTTGCATTTACCATGTGAATATATATAAATGTATTTATCATATTTGCTTTATTTTATACTGTATTATTAATGAGAGCACTCTTAATCTTGTTGTACTTGTACAATGACAATAAAAGTATCTGTATTCATTTTTGCATCAGTGTGTTTTCCAAAATAAATAATAATCATAATTGTAATGTTAGAAATGTAAAAAAAGAACAATGGAACATGGAGCATGGACATTTTGGTTGAAAGCATTACAACAAACCATGTTTTATAAATTAAACATACAGCACTTATTCAGGTAGCATAAACAGCTGAGGTTATGTTAGTGTTTGTTGGGTTGTAGTGCCGAGTTCAGTGGGACAACGAGCACTCGTGTGCAGCTAGTGTTTACTAAAGTCTGTATGGGTAATTGCTGAGTCCATATTGTTGCAGTGTGTAAATATAGCACATAGCACTTTCTGTTCGGTAATTACAACCTGCAAATACTTCAGTGCTTTCTGAAAATGTCTACCTCTGCAAAAAATGAGCACTTTCTAAGGTTTATTATAATCCTCATTTCATGAAGATGAACTCTGGAAATCTTTCAGATGGTTTTAGTTCATATAGAGCAAATTATTTAAAATGCCTTGGGGAAATAATAAGGATAGGAATGTAGAGCAGCCTATAGAGGGACAATTAAGGAGAAATGAAAGGGTTGATTATCAGATCAGTGCATCTAAAGTTATTTTTCTACTGGTCTTTCTTTATAGGACATGGGTGGCATGGTGGCTACAGCTATAGGGGCCTGGGTTTGATCCTCAGGTAGAGCAGTATGGGTCCTTTCTGTGTGAGTTTCCTCACACAGTCCAAAGACATGCAAGTGAGGTGAATTGGAAATCCAAATTTGCCCATGACTGAGGAAGGGATGAAAAACACAACATTAAAAATTCTAATAAACAAGTGCTGGAAAAGTGAAAATTCAAAGCTCAAAAATTGCAATACTAACATTTTATTTATATTTAGCATTGACATTTTATTAAATAGCTTCTATTATCCAGCCAGGTATCAGTCAGTAAGGTACAGTTTGTGTTTGACAGGTTTACATGTACATGTAGGTCAGTTTCCAAACACTAAAGCTTTAAAACAGCATTAGTGTGCATGCTAGGACTAAAGAGAATAAGCCAGCTGAACCAAACAGTGTGTGACCTTGAACACCGGGCTGAGGTCCTAAATCCCAGTAAGAACACTTGTGATGGGTGTAATCAGTGCATTATGTAAATGAATTATAAAGCTCTTTGTATTTAGTAGAATGGGCAGTGACTTGAAATTCACCCATGGTGAGTGATTAACACTGATGAAAGTGATGGAGCTTGAACTCCTGAACCCTCTGCTGGAACTAATCTCCAGGGTCACGCTGGGACCAACACTGAAATTTATTCACTGTGTTAAAAGAAGATTGTGAGTTAAATTCTGTAATCATCAAGTCTTAAACCAACAATGTGCAGCTCAAAGGTCTTGGGTTCGACCCCCAGGCAGGCAGTCTGGGTCCTTTCAGTGCAGTTTGCAAGTTCTCCCCGTGTCTGCATGGGTTTCCTCTGGGAGCTTCGATTTCCTCCCACAGTCCACAAACATGCCGCCAGGTTAATTAATTGTAGACACTGAATTGTCCCATAGGTGCCAAGCCACTATGATGCAATGTGGTGGCAGTCCCGAGCCCAGATAAATAGGGAGGGATGTATCGGGAGACACATTCTGCATAAAGACCAAGCCAAATCAATAATGCACATCACAATCTGCTACTGCAAACTAATCATGAGAGCAGCCAACAGAAATAATTATAATAATGATAATGATAATAATAATAATAATAATAATAATAATAATAATAATAATAATAATAATAATAATAATGATAA
>JAYDZG010000001.1:39290410-39300733 GCA_034509265.1 Microcambeva bendego
GTGTGTGTGTGTGTGTGTGTGTGTGTGTGTGTGTGTGTGTGTGTGTGTGTGTGTGTGTGTGTGTGTGTGAATTGGCGCCACCGCTCAGCGTGTGTGTGTTTTTCCATTGGCTGCAGGAGAACGCGGTATTTATATAGCACCATCTGATTGGTCGTAGACGCAGCACGCACCCTCCAGACAGTGTTCATGCGCTACCAAAATAGTCCCCACGTATGTACGAATTAAAAGATACGTACACGCGAAATGCAATTTCTAAACCCCCAGATACGCAGCGCGTGAAAGAAAATCCCTTCCAAAATAGTCCACGTAACAACTGATTACGATGCTTTGAATTCGTATTGACGTGTTTGGCGGATGGATACATTGTGCACGCGCGTCAAAATATTGCGTTGTAGAAGAGGATCAGTACACGCGACGCCAGAGCTCAGACTGATTCGGTTCACGGAGAGAGACGAAGTCACGTATATACACAGAGATATCAGAATTCAATCCACTCGTCCGTTTTTGGTGTTATATCAAGCGGGCGGGTATCCTGACGGAATTAAAACTATTTGTGGATTATTTATCTCGGTGTTTTGGTGGCGTTTTTTTCCGAGGACGCGACGCCGGAACGGATCTAACGTTATAACGGATCTACCGTGACCTCTCTCAGTGCCTTTCTCTTACACACACAGCTTCTCTCTGACGGACTTTTCTTTTATTACGTGAAAGCAAAAAAACACCGCGGTGACCGCAAAGGAGACGTTTTGTATTCATCAACCGCTGAAAATATGCTGCTGTCAAAGTTAGGCTCTTTTTCTCACATCTGCAGCCCGAACAGCATGGATCACCTGCCGGTGAAAATCCAGCTTCAACCAGGTAATACGGTACAGAACGGTGTACTGGACTTATTAATGCATTCTATTCATTCTAAAGCAAAATGACATAAATGTGACCTACGCGTTATTATGCTTATATGGGTGGACACCGCAGTCGATGAATTATCACCGTTTTGCATTATATTGCGTGTATTAACACAGCATGGAGGCCAGATCGACCTACTATTGGTATGTTTTGGTTCCCATTTATTGGCTTGGTTTAGCACCAAAGGATTAGACAGACAGTCATTAGGCTCCAGCCGCCTTTACTCTGCAGTGTGTGTGTGTGTGTGTGTGTGTGTGTGTGTGTGTGTGTGTGTGTGTGTGTATACAAGCACGCGCACGCACACGCGCTCTCACACGCGGGTGGCATGGCAAAGCAATTACGCTTCCACGACCTGATTTACTGGCTCAGTGCATAACGTCTGTGATCAGCATCACGAGATATGATGCATCGTGTCTTTTTATTGTGACTCAAGATCTGTAATACTGACGTTGCGTGGCTTTTTTTGTCCTCTTTGTAGTAAAAATGGAGCCAGAACCTTTTGAAAAGGTCTATCAGGTGGGCTCTGTCCTGGGCAGTGGGGGATTTGGCACGGTCTACGCTGGCAGTCGGATTTCTGATGGTCTACCGGTAAGAGCTTCAGACCAGTGAATCATTAAAGTTTCATGTTTGGACTTGTGTTTAAATCCAGCCCTTGTTTTTAGGTCGCAGTCAAGCATGTGGCCAAAGAACGAGTCACAGAATGGGGATCCATCGTAAGTAAAACGTCCATAAATACAGTTTTTGTTCCTCATCATTATTCTACAGTTGAGGAACGGCCAGCTTACTAAAGGTCCTCGCTTCCTTCCCGATACAGAACGGCGTGATGGTGCCTCTTGAGATCGTGCTTCTAAAAAAAGTGGGGTCTTCATTCCGTGGCGTGATCAAGCTCCTGGATTGGTACGAAAGACCCGACGGCTGGCTAATCGTCATGGAGCGACCGGAGCTGGTCAAAGACCTTTTCGACTTCATAACCGAGAAGGGCGCCCTGGACGAGTCGACGGCGAGGGGGTTTTTCCGGCAGGTCCTGGAGGCGGTGCGTCACTGCTACAGCTGTGGAGTCGTGCACAGAGACATCAAAGACGAGAACCTCCTGGTGGACCTCCGGACGGGAGAACTGAAGCTCATCGATTTCGGGTCGGGGGCCGTTCTCAAGGACACCGTGTACACCGACTTCGACGGTACGCACTACTATTTCACGCCTCTGTGTGTTGTTCAGTGTGATTGATTGTTTTGTTTGATGGAGCTGGTCAAGGGGATTTTTCCCCAGGATTTGTTTGTCTGAGGGGATTTTCCCATGCCCCCCTATCTGCGTTTTCTCTTCTGATCCCCTCCCGCGCCGTTCACACTGTGACGTTTTCTGTTGACATTTTCAAACGCGGTGTTTTTATAAGCTACTGCACCAACCTATAAAGCAAACATGAAAATGAATCCAAAGATTAAGTCACGCCGAGATCCAGAGCCTCTTCCGGAGGCTCTTCTAGTGGATATAAACAGACCGGCTGCCACGTAACAGCTGTGTGTTGTGAAACCCGAGAGCCCCGGTCCCGTGATGGCTCACGTTGCTATTTCAGACTGAGCTTGGTCTCCAAGACACTCCTGCCCTTTGAAGAGGGAGGTTTGGGGGGGGGGGGCTCTCGTGCCTCTTGAACACCAGACAGCTTTATGACTGATGTGGCCTTTTAATTCCGAGTCTTTTTCGAGCTCGGAGTGCCGTCTGAGTCAGCTGCAACGCCAACACACAGTCTGAGGGAGCGCTAAGGGAGGGGTCAGCGATCCCTCTAAATGGAAAAGGTTTCCCAGCCTCTCAGCCCTCTGTGTGTGTTTAATTCTCTTTTTATTTGTCTTTATAATGAACATTTGGTTCTCTTTACTATCACAGGCACGAGAGTGTACAGCCCACCGGAGTGGATCCGTTTCCACAGATACCACGGGCGCTCCGCCACCGTCTGGTCACTGGGCGTGCTGTTGTACGACATGGTGTGTGGAGACATTCCCTTCGAGCAGGACGAGGAGATCCTCAGAGGGCGTCTGTATTTCAGAAGAAGAATCTCGACAGGTGCGTGAATGCTTTTAATGCGCACCGTGCATGAACTTCGAACCCCATCCGAGCGTCAGAGATATAAAATCTATCATTAATCTAGTTCAGCACATTTTCACCACATAAAAACAACAAAATGGGAAAGAGTTCCTTAAATACTTAAAATGTAAGATTTCTTTGCCATGTATCAGGTGGCATCTATGTAGACCATACATCTTGAAATATTATATACATAATGAAATATTGTTATTATATACATAATGAAATATTATATACATAATGAAATATTATTATTCAGAGGTGATTGACTTTATCAGTTCAACAGTACCTCACTAGTATATTAGCTAAGATACAAAAACATCCAGCAGGTCAATTGTAGAGACAAAATATTCCGACTCTGTTTAATATAAACCTGTGTAATGATGAACCTTGAGTGATGAATAACCGTGTGTGTCATGAATGTAACCCAAAGTGTAAAACATGATGGTAAAAATCTTAATAAATAAATACTGAACAAATTTGGCCCCAAAAGATGTTTACCAAGTATAAAACGTGAACCCTACAATGCTAACCTACCTCTGTCTCTTTCCACAGAGTGCCAGCTGTTGATCAAATGGTGTTTGTCACTGAGACCCTCAGACAGACCCACCTTGGAGCAGATCTTCGAGCATCCCTGGATGCGCCACACAGAGACCAAATGCGAGGAGAGCGACATCCGGCTACGAAGCATCAACACGGACAATTCCAGCATGAGCTCCAGCAAGGAGAGCCTTTGAAAGAAATGCAAGCCTTGCTTATAAAGACTCTGTGGACTGCTGATCTGCTCGGGCAGATTTCTTCTCCTTTTATAGGGAATCATAATTTATAGACCGTTTGCTCTTCTTTTGTATATTATTATTATTATTATTATTATTATTTTTATTTTTACAATTCATGAATTGTTTCCCAATGGGGAACTTTGCTGTTTGGGTGGACTTACCAGCACTATTTATTATTATAATTATTAATATTATTTAGTCGTTACAATGCTGGTTTATGCATCTGGCAAGCCTCCTACACAGATGTGGCTGCTCTCATAGAGCTAGGACAATTTTTATTTAAATGTTTTGATTTTTTTATTTGGAGTGCCTTTTTAAGAAAGCTGCTTTTCTGGGGCTTTCAGCAATGCTTTTCATTTTTTGTGTATTTTTATTTTTTTTCCCTCTATCAGCTGGTTTGAAAATGACGCGGCACCCGAAAAGGCCTTTGGTCCACCGCCACACACACAGACCACCAGTCAGCTGCTTCGGGGAACTTACAGCCGGGAGGGCGTGACCAATAGAAATACTTGAAGCGCAAACACTCACTGCGTCTCCTTCTAACGCTGCTCAGTCACACTTTAGCCTAAATCGTATTTATTTTCTCTCTCTGAATGTGTATAGAGATTTAGTATGACCGCTGTACCTTCTGAGGGTCCGGGGACCGCGCCCTCGCCTCAGCCTCACTTCTCTGCTCCTCATCCCACTGCTTTATTCGTCTGGGTTTTTGGGGGCTTCGGTGTGAAGATGCACAATCAATGCAATATTCATGATTTAAATTTCTTTTTTTTTTTTGAATAATCTTGTACAGTGTGTGTGTGTGTTTTTTTTTGTACAGCTTTCTTCTCTTTGCATTTAATTTATTTGTAACGTAGACATTCCACACTCTGTGGCTATTTATTTTTTATTTATTTGTCCATGCTTTAAATACAGAATTTGAATATCTTTATACAGCCTTTTGTTTGCATTCCTGTTGTCTTTTTTACATTTGGACAAGACATGGCGGATGCACTGATGCTGTTGTCAATGTAAAGAGGAATAAAAACAAGGTTTACTTCAATTTAAAGAGCGATGAATGTTTTAATTGAACCTCTCGGTGGTCCTCAAAGTCAATATCGCATCACTGTTGTTTTGGGTTTGTGTAACCTAGATGGAAGTGTTGGAGAGAGGATGAGAAATCCTCATCACTGACCCATAGCTGTTAGATCTCCTCTATAGATGTACGAAACCCAGTGGAAATTATTTTTTGATACCAAAACATTTTAATTAAACCTTTATTTGTACTGAATGTTTGTACTGTTTCCTTGATGCGTGCTCATATACACACAGGCCAAAAAACTGTTGTTATATATATATATATATATATATACCCTTGCAATCATTATTTAAATACCATATAGATAGATAGACAGACAGACAGAGAGAGAGAGAATTTAAATAATGATTGCAAGGGTACTCGGGTGACACAGCAGTAAATTATGCTAGCCCACTGCCACTTGGATCCAGATCCAGCGGTCCAATCAGCTGTTTGGGTTTCTACATAGAAATGGAATTTGCTGTCCAGGGTGTGCTACAGAATTACCATCCAGGCCAGGATACCATGGGGTTTAAACATGAAAAAAAAAACAAAAAAATAATTATTCAAGACAATATAGGTAACATCAATAATTGTAATTAAAACAGGAACAGCAGAAATGACATCGATTGATATAAACCGCTTTATTCTGGCCCAGAGCTACTGCATGAACAAGGCATGATTGTAGGAGGGAACCTACTCAGAGGAAACCCATGTGAACATAGAATAAACAAGTGTTAATTGCAAAGACATTATGAGCTCATACAGTGGAAAACAGCAGTAAGGATAATTTGGGAGGATTTAGGGAGAAAGTTGAGGTGGAGAGTTAAGTGGGGAGGAAGAAAGCTCCGATCAGGGTAATGTTACACATTGTCTGATACTACATCCAGAGTTTTTCATATTTTCTGACCCCAGTGACCCCATATTGAGGACTGAAAATGTCTGTGACATTGGCGGAACCTTAGTTAATACCTGGTGGGCTGTTTATCCATTGCAGTCCTCCTCAGAACGTAAGCATTTTATTATTTCTGTTTTCATTAAGGGGTTAAAAGTAAGCTGACCATGACAGGAGATTATACAATTCTATTATGATTTCCTAAATTGAATTTATCATGCCTGAGATTTTAAATTAATCATTCTAAATGTAATCGAGTGTAACGTGGTCCAAGTTAGATCTGTTGTAGGAACCGACATATTTTGCAGCGTGTTGCTGGGTAAGTAATTATGGAGTTCAAAGACATTCAGTAATGCTAGCAGACACCGTTTAACAAACTGAGCTAATCTTCTTAGCATGAGTACTTGTATTATTATTTCATTATTAGTGTGGCTGGTGAGTAAGAGCATGAGTCAAGGTATTCCCGGATCTGGAGACCTGCTGCCCCCTCTGGTGAAAATTCACTCTTGATATGCCACTTAAAAGATTTAATCTTGTGTTTTGTCATCAGGTGTTGTGTGATACTACTTCATGGTATCTGTTTTTAAGCCCAAATGTTATAAACACTACACTCAGAGTTGACATTGAATTTAATGTGTCACATATTTACAAGGGAAATCAAAGATGAACCATCACACAGTGACGTGGTCTTGAAGCTTCTTGGTGGAACAGCTTGTGAAGGGTGTGCTGCACGGAAAGCTTGGTTCTTGAAGTCCAGGGTTTGATTGATGCTGCTGGTCTGTTTGTGAGCAGCAGGATTTATAGCAGCTATTCCACTTACTGGCATGTCATTAGGAGAGATTGGGAGGTAACACAGACACATGCTCCACCCACTCTACCTGCTGGGTTACTGTCACCCTAAACAGATTATTTTTGTAAAACATTCCAGTTATTTGGCATACATCCATAATATTGGAAATACATAGTAATAATAATATAAAAACAATTACAATAATAATAAAAATGATTAAAAATAGAATCATAAGTACAGTAATATAATGATTATAAACAATAATAATAATAATGATGGACAAATACAGTGATGGACAAAGTCACATGGACCTGTGAGTACTAGAAAAATCGCTGTCACTTAACCCAGTCTGCTTCATCAGGAAAGATTCTGTGCTCTAAAGATGAAGATCATCCAGACAGTTAGCAAAAAATAAATAAATAAATAAATAAAACCCAGCATCTGTGATGGCATGGTGATGCATCAGTGCCCACAGCATGGGTGATCTGCATACATGCGAAGTTACCATGTGGAGGCTTAGATTGGCATTTTGGAGAGACATATGCTGCTGTCATTTTAAAGGAACTCCATTTCGGTTTTAACAGGACAATCCCAGCCCTCAACGTGTAGACAGAGTGTGTGTGTGGCCAGCAGTAGCCTAATGTTTAAGGATTAGTAATCTGAAGGTCGCCAGTTTAAATCTCACCACTGCAAGGTTGCTGCTGTTGTGCCCTTAACCCTCATTGCTCAGCCTGTATACTGTACTATAAGTCATTTTGGATAAAGGCGTCTGCTAAACTTCTACACTTTTATATCATTCTGGCCAGCTGTAGCTTAGTGGTTAAGGTCACATGTTCAAACCTCAATACTAGGCTGCTGCTGTTGGGCCCTTGAGCAAGGCCCTTAACCCTCATTGCTCAGCCTGTATACTGTACTATGAGTCGTTTTGGATAAAGGCGTCTGCTAAATGCTGTAAATGTAAATGTGTGACTGACTGACCTGCTATTACATGTTGGACGTGTGCCTCACGAGTGTCTGTAAACCGAAGCATATTTGACCGCAAAATGTATTATTAAATGAATTTATTAAATGAATTTATTAAATGAATTTTGCTATTGTTATCTTCTTCTATTTAATTTGATCTCCATATGGCATTAGTATGATAAAGACATCTGTTTTTTATTGCATCCTGAGTAAATTAGCCTGCCCGGATCCCCCAGGCTTTTGACATGTAAATGACCGTGTTATCTCATTCAGAAGGCCTTCTGTTGAAGAAAGAGCATGATCTTTGCTTCTGCTTGTCAGAGTCCTTATTTGTCTTTCTCTCCAAACCCGTGATATGCTGTCACTTCTTTTCTTTGATCGTATCAGACGAGCATCGTATGTCAAAGATCAGAGTCCCTGAAAGGGCATAAAGTCCAATGAAATTCTGCATGATGCTAAGTCTGTCAAATATTTCTGTTCTAAACCATGAACCATACTCACTTTTATTAGACTGCCTTAATTAGTCTTTTTTATTAAGCCCTTTTGAAAAGACTGCAGCAAATCAAAACCTAAACATTTACTGCCTGCAATGAAAATGAAGAGATACCGGACAGATTAGGGAATCAGTTTTTTCTGTCCTCCCTCTGTGAGTGTGAATGCTAAATGAGTGACAGCTTGGGAGCTGGCGTGCCTTCAATGATAACTGCATGCAGATCAGTGCCTGAGTCGGTGCTCCGTGCCACTCGGCGCAACCATTACACTGACAACCTGACAGACATGGAGGAGGCTGCCAGATGGGCATGTGGACCTTGAAAGTACACAGACTGAGAGGTGGGTGGCAGACCGGCAGTCACAGAATCTTATCAGAATGAAAGAAGGAAAGAGAGAATGGACATGGCAAAGAAGAATGAGATAAAGTGAAAAGTTGAGAAGGAGTGAGAAGGAAGTGGCACATTGGCAGTGCCCATCGCCAACTGCTTGTTTTAAGGATGCAGATTTCAATCATTTCCTTTTTAAACTGGACAAAATAATTTTTCATTTTGGAAAGAACTTGTGCTGGAACACAACTATTGCCATAAAGTTTGAACCATATTTTTTATTTATTGTAATTAATTATGTACAAATTACAAAGCACATGAGGAGTAATGGTAAGAGCTATGGTGCAGGTAACAGCCATGCCTGAGTAACAGGGGTTCGAATATAGCAGACTGGGTATAGAAGTAAGACATGCCATTACATAACTATTGAGAAGGAAATTGAGGGCACATATTAGTAGACCCCTTGAACATGGCAAACCTGATGAACTTCCTGATACAACACTTCATATTTATGCATCCTAGAGACTAGGTACCTATAGTACAAGTCAGTGTCTCCAATAAACCTGACTGAATGTTTGGGTTTTTTGGGAAGGGAAACCCTTCAGGCACAGAGAGAACATGCAAAATACACATGAGGACCTAAGGAACTTTGTTTTAGGCACAAGTGAGACACACTGAGCCACAATCAGTAGGATTTTTTATTCATTCTGCTTTAATAATTACTGGTTATGATAGGTCATGCAATGGCTACATGAAGATTAGTGGCATTACAGAAGCGTTGTGGTGTGTTACTTTACAGATACACAAATCCAGTAATTAGAGCTTTTAGACATGCAAGTTTACCAACCAATATTCATTTACATCCATGTTTAAAGCCTTTATTACATATTTATAATACAATAGTAGGCCTTCATTAGTCATAAATGCACTGCATATGTACACTACAATGAAATTCTTTTTCTGCATTTTCCAGTTTATTTGAAATTTGGGGTGAAAGTCCAGAGTCAGTCAGCATACAACCGAAGCCGAGATGTTTAAGGACCTTGCTCGAGGGCCAAACAGAGACTGCAGAGCTGAGATTTACACCCACAACCTTTTGATTGATAGCGCAAAGTTATATGCACCGGGTGACCACTGTTCTATCCAGACAGTCGTATATGTAAATATCTTACATCATTTAATCATTACTCAAACTGATGTCGGAACAAAAACGTCATTAATCAAATTACCTAATGCTGTGGCACCTGTGCTTCACCAATCAGTAAAGAAAAACATACATAAATCAAACAATGGTGAAAATATTTGTGCAAGGAAAGCACGATTATCACTTTGTAATAAACCGCTCTCAGCACGTAACCTGACTTCATGTTCTTTCTTGTATGACTTTCTTTTTTTATTAAGGTCCCAAGTTTCCACGCTGGATCGCCTAGGTTTTGTAAGAAGATGAGATGAAGAGTGTATTGTTAGTGGCCACAGGAGCAGATCGAGCGCAGTTTACATTGTAAATGCGCAAAACAGCAACAAAAGGACGTGAAAGTGTGAGTGGCAGGTCCGTCACAATGGCCTGGCTCCTGTCTATTCTGTGGCCAGTCAAGAAAGACTCAATCGATGGTCCAGTTCATTCCAAATCTGTTCACTGGGCACACCAGGACAACAGAGTATCTTTAAACCAATCTTTTCTTTTAATTGCATATATATATATAATCAAAAGAAAAGATTGGTTTAAAGATACTCTGTATCATTATTATTCTATTATTACACATATATAGGATGAGTAGAAGTGTGCATTGTTAGTGGCCACAGAAGCAGATTGAGCACAGTGAGTTTACACTGCAAACACACAAAAAAGGAACGAAAGGATTTGTGAGTGACAAGTCTGGTCACAATGGCTTGGCTCCTGTTGCCAGGATCTGTGTCATTCCAAAACAATGTGCGATGTGTAGAGAAACGCTAATAACATGGTAGTGATGGTCACTGGCACACGTCAAAATGTGACATGATGGATGCATGACGTAAACCTGTGAGCATCCAGTTGAGCAGGGAG
>JAYDZG010000001.1:39350363-39363379 GCA_034509265.1 Microcambeva bendego
GTTACCACTGCTTGTCCCTTGATTAAGGTTCTTAACCCTTATTGCTTTGGTTGTGTAAGTCACAACTATAATTCACTTTGAATAAAAGCATCTGCGAAATGCAGAAAAAGCCCCAACACAGGGGCAGTTTAGATCTTCTTAAGTGTCACCAGACTGGATTAAAAATGTATGTAAACTGCCATTTTCAGGTGTCTCTTAAAATGCTTGATAGGTAGTCTTCTTTCAAAATGTATTCTAGTTTAAAGACCACCAAAACGACGGTCCTTCAAGATTTACATTTGCTTTTATAGCATTGTTTCTTATTCATCCATTTCAAGAACTGCAGGGAATAAGTGATGTACAAAACACCCTAGATCACAGTCATATATCCAGTCTATTCATTCAGTTTTATAAATCTACCACTAGAATGTTTCACCACAACCTCCACCATGACCATGGAAGAATTTCACTCCAGAATTTCACTGAAGATATTTCTTGCTTAGCATCTTTGACTTTGTCCTTGACTTTGTTGTGTCAGTAAACCTCACCTTTTTTCTGGTACTTCTACTCTGCCCTGCCCCGAGCTCTCGGGTTTACCATCTTTCTCGTCCCAGTCGGGCTTTTGGACAGGCGGATGCAGAAACTGATGATTCCAGTGACGGGTTTCGTCCTGCTCTACTCCATCCTGCCTCACAAGGAGCTGCGCTTCATCATCTACACCGTTCCCGTCTTCAATATAATCGCGGCTCACGGCTGTTCTGTAATGTAAGATGGTGTGATTATTAATTGTACGACTGACTTTTTAAAATTCATTCCCATGAATTGTAGCTGCATTGTGCAGATGCAAACAGTATACGAGAGTTCTTCAAAAACTCAAAAAACTCTATATTTATTAAGAATTTTAAAAACGAATAACATTTTTCTACAGTCTTCTTCCTTTGTGATGTATCCAGCGTCTTACCATTTCAATGCCATCAGCAAAAAATGTTTTTGGTCGAGCGTGTAGCCACTGATGCGCCGCTGCTTTCGCATCATCATCATATGAAAATATTCTTCCTCTTAAAACTTCTTTGAGCTTCCAAAAACTGAAAATCTGATGGAACTAAACCCAACATTTTAGACATGATAATTGACTTATAAATGCCTCCTCCCATCGTTTTCAATGAAAAACCTCTTTAAAATCCATCAGATAAGTTATACAAACTGTGGCAGGGTCCTAATTTTGTTGTTTTCTGTTCCTGATCCAAGTAAAGCCTGATCACCTCACACTTCCTCTATCGTGGGAATTTTATCACCCCCCCAGTGTTGCGTTCCCACGCTGTATTGCGTAGAGATAGACACACCACTAATGAGATAAATGAAGTAATATAAACCCAAACATCAGGTCTTTCTCTGTATGTCTTGCATTGATCAGATAACTGTACTGCAAACACACTCAATCATTGGTCTGTGTGTAGTAGTAACAGTTACCACAGGGGAACTGCAGGAGCAGTGTTGGGAAATACTGCTTGTGCATAATCGAGAAGCTGAATCTTTTTTATCTTGTTTTTCTTTCAGTTTTAACAACTACAAGAAGTCATGGCTTCATAAAATCGGCTCTGTAATTTTATTCGGCCACTTGATGGTAAACTTTGTGTACTCGGGTGTTTCGTTATACGTTTCTCACCACAATTACCCAGGAGGCAAAGCCATTCAGGAACTGCACAATTTAGTGCCAGCAAGTTCAGGTTTGTATTTCTCATAGCAGCTGAGAAGTAATCAGGGAAAATGAGTGTGAAAACTAAGCAGGTGACTTTTTGGTTTCTCTCAGACGTGTCTGTACACATTGACGTTCTCACAGCTCAGACTGGAGTCTCACGCTTCACGGAACTGAATAGCAGCTGGAAGTAAGTACCCCTCCAAAACTAGTTTCAGATGTCACTGAGGAGTTGCACCTGTGTGAAAAGTGCTTTTTAAATGTAATGCATTGCACATGATGCATGTTTTTTTCTACATTCTTCGACCGATTTGTCCTGGTCAGGGTCTTGGCGGGAATTATTTCAGTGTGAAACCCTGGGCTCAGATCAGCGATAACCAAGACCGTGTGCAAGCCACAGTGGAACTGGGGCCACATTCTGCTAAAAAAATAAAACTTTTTAGTATTCTGTCGGTTTTAAAGTCAACAGGTGTTCTGTCTGTGTGTTCTGGGGAGGGTATGCAGTGAATGTGCAGTTTGTGTTTAGTTCATTTCATTTTCTTTAACCCTTATCCTAATCAGGGTTGGGTAGGGGTGCTGGAGTGTATCCCAGCTCTTCAACGGGCGCAAGGCACATGGTAATACCCTGGAAGGGGTGCCAGTCCATCGCAGGTACCTACATGACAATTCAATGTCTCCAATTAACTTGGTGGCATGCCTTTGGACTGTGGGAGAAAACCGGAGTACCCGGAGGAAACCCAGATGGACACAGGGAGAACATGCAAACTCCACACAGAAAGGACCGAGATCTCCCCACCCGGGGATTGAACCTAGAACCTTCTTGCTGTGAGGCGACAGTGTATTTAGTATATTTTTGATAAATTGTACAAACTTGATGATACACCTGAAGCAAAATGTATATAAATATATAAATACACCTGATTAAAACCCCTTATGAGCTTTTTATTCCTCATTCTGGACGGCTCACAATCAACATTACGTACAGATATGTGTACTTGAGGACAGATAGGAGTCGCACAACATCTGCTCGAGCATTGTCCGACCACACCCTGTATGTAAATGGTCCCCTAAGGTTATAAGGTTATACATAAGTTCAGAAATCCTCAGAACATAGTGGACGGAACCGGACAAAGAACAGCTTCCAGCAAGACTGCATCTAGGCTATACACAACATCCTAATCACATATATCAGTATCTTTATTGGTGAAATGAGTCTGGTCTCCCAAACTACTTTTTGTGATGAAAATGAATGTGAGGATTAATAATACTGTGACAAAAAGGCATGCCAACAACAAGTAGGTGCTTTTAAACATAATCAGCATAAAAGGGGGGAAATAAATGAAGCTTCGTGGTAATTGGCTGAGCTGTCGTTGGGTATTTTTGATGTAATTGTAATGTGCAGTCAAATTCCCCCATACAGCTTTAAAGAGCATGTTCTCTGTTTCCTGGGGATTTGGGGAATATCTGTTACCACAACAATTTAGACTGATGTGTGTAATAATCGATTTCACTCACATTAACCTCACTTTAGTTTTTTTCAGTAAAACATCAGGATAAATCTGTTGTATTTTCAGGTATGACAAGAGAGAAGACCTGAAACCTGGAGATCCTCTTATGAAAACTTACTCACACATACTGATGGAATCCAACACAACCGGCATGTCTTTGCTTAGCAGGTCTCACAAACCTCGACTTTTTATAAAAGCATTTAAACGGCTGGTACTAGATATTTCCCAGTTTCTACTGTTCGGTATCAAACTGGACAAGAAAGTAGTTCTGCTGGAGCGAGTCGGACAGTCCAAGACCAGCACATGATGTAAATCATGTCAAGACCAGCAATGGACTTCTATGGGTTAAGGTTGAATGTTCAAATGGAAACACTAATTTTTGTAAATGACATGTTTGTGTAACTTGACTGGAATTACTATGTTTTTAAATTAAATAAAAAAATAAATCACTTTTGATGGTTAGTAATGGATGTGTGGTCACTTGTGTTGTAAATATTAGTATCCAGATATATTGGTATAGATTTTTACTTCAGTTTGGGAGAAATACATCATGGGCTTGGTAAATCGGCATTCTCAAAGAATTCTTTTCATTCATCAGAAAATGTATTTTGGTCACTTGAGTTGCACCAGTGATCTATTAGTAAGTTCTCAACACCCCTAAACAATTAATGGTTGAGAGGTTGGCTTGATTTCACTGCTGCTGTAGTGTGTAGCACTGTTACCTCACAGCAAAAAGGGCCTGGGTGGGGCAGTCCGGGTACTTTGTGTGTTGAGTTTGCATGTTCTCCCTATGTCTGCGTGTGTTTACTCCTGGTGCTCCGTTTTCCTTCCCACAGTCCAAAAACATGCAACTGAGATGAATTGGAGACACTGTTTAATATGGCCTTGTGAGTTCAATCTTGAGTAGTTAAGGGTAAAACATGACATTCAAATCCCAATAAACAAACTATGCATGTCAAAAGAAGCCAGCTTTTTTGCAAACAGCTTGAGTCATGAGTATGATTAATTTATGGGAATGATATTTATATCTTTACAATGTTTTACAAAGTGAATCCAATGAACCTGAAACGTGAATCTTTCCGGCTGCCACAGTCAGGGGTCACCACAGTGGGTCGTGGTCTGCATTATTGATTTGTCACAGGTTTTTAGCCGGATACCCTTCCTGACGCAACCCTCGGATAAAATAATTAAAACTATGCAACCGGAGCAGAGAACGCCGTTTTAGTGGCGGAAGTCTATACAGTTGTCCAGAAAGGCCAATTAGTCCAAATCTTATTTAACATACTATTTAGCATAGAAGGTGTTAATTACAACAGCCCCCACCTACCTATGGTTCTGTATTGCCCTGGCAGGTTTATCAGTTCAAGTTAGATACAATGTGACAATTACAATTTTATCTCTATTATAACATTGTGAGTTTTGTTCTGTGATATGTATAAGACACTGGATCAACAGAAGTGCACCCCATGACAAGGAAGAAATGTAACCTTATAATTAGGCCTCCTGCTATAAACTACTTTTAAGATGATCGATTTAGATGTACACAGAGCTTTGTTTGGATTTAGGTTTCCCAAAGACTTGTGGGCCAAATTAGCAGGGTGTAAATCTGGCAACGCTGGCACTTCACTTTGCCATGTCTGTTGACTCAAGAAAAACTGGTTTCTAGCCTGTTGTAAATCAACTATGAAGAGACACCTGGGGTTGTGTAACAGATTGGTCACTGACTAACCACTTCCTTAACAAGGAGCAAAAATACACCACTGTTGGTACATATAATTTCCTGTGTAGGGAAGGAAACCCCTCTTATTTTTTATCACTACACCACAACCAGATGTTTTTAACAGAAACGGTAATCCAGTTCATTAACGGTGTAAATAAACAGTACGTGAGCGTCAGGTCCATTTTTAGTGAGTTTTAACATATCATTTGTGGCTAAATACTCACTTAACTATGTACCTGGGATGGTGGTAGCCTAGTGGGTAGTGCTTTGGACTATCACCAAGAGATTGGGGGTTCAAATCCCGGCTCTGCTAGGCAACCACTGTTGGGTCCTTGAGCGTGACCCTTAACCCTCACTGCTCCGGGAGCGCTGTACAATGGCTGACCCTGTGCTCTGTCCCCGGTTTTCAAAGTTTGGATATGTGAAGAAAAGAATTTCGTTGTACTGTACATCTGTATATGTGTAATGACAAAACAGGCATTCTATTACTTTATTGTTATTTTATAAACTAACCCTACCATGCAGTGGTACGGTAGCTAAGTGTGTAGCACTGTCGCCTCACAGCAAGAAGGTCCTGGGTTCGATCCCCGGGTGGGACGGTCCGGGTCCTCTCTGTGTGGAGTTTGCATGTTCTCCTCGTGTCTGCGTGGGTTTACTCCGGGTGCCCCATTTTCCTCCCACAGTCCAAAAACATGCAGCAGGTTAATCTGAGAGACAGAATTGTCCTCGGCTGTGTTTAATCTAAACTTGTGTAACCTTGAGTTGATGCTGTTGGGCCCTTGATCAAGGCCCTTAATCCTCATTGCTCAGACTGTATAATTTAACTGTGCTCTAAGTCGCTTTGGATAAAGGCATCTGCTAAATGCTGAAAATGTAAAGTGTAAAACATGACGTTAAAATCCTAATAAACAAAACTTTAGGGGTCTACAATTACTGAATGAAGACTTTCTGTTGCTCTGAACTTCGTCAGCCGAAAATGATTTGCCATCAAAGTCATATAAGGTCCTGTGGGGTAAAAGTAACCCAGTCAGAAACATGATCCATTCAGAGCATCTTCATAGCAGGTGTAGCACATTTAACTTAATTGTTTTTATTTTAACAAATGTTTGTGAAGAAGAACATTTTTAAAGAAGAAACTCTTTGACGATGGCATCAAATCGTTGGTGAACTGTTGGTGAATTTTGCATTTAATTAATTTGGCTACAATTGACAAATCGCAGTGCTCTGTGTTTTATTAAAACAAAACACTAAATATGTAGTTTTAGATTGCTAAAATGTTCTCTTTGTAACTTCAGGGGGAAATGGTGTACTTGAGAGGTGTTACTAGCCACTACAGACACCGTGACATTTTAAGTAGCTGTGGTGATTTTGGCATCACCCAGGAACACTGGCAGGATGCCAATCCATTACCAGGCTCCACACATTCCCTTGTTTACTTACTCTGTAGTCAATCCTTCCTGAGAAACCAGAGCACCCAACTTATGTTATAAAGTCATTAAAGGAGTCAGTCCTACAGGATTACATTTAACACATTAAGCAGACAGTTTAACCCAAGGTGACTTATAACAGTGACAGTATACAATCCCAAGAGTGGGAAACTGACAGTGCGGGACTTGGACCAATGACGTTCTGATTACTATTCAAGTACCTTAACTGCTAAACCACCACTGTTTACATTTGCTGAAAGGTAGGGGGTTTAATCTCCCACTTCAACTACCAGACTGGGACTTTTATGTCTAGTAGTTTATTTGCAATAAAAATGTTGTACTGTAATGGGAATACACTATATTGCCAGAAGTATTAAGACTCCTGACTTTAAGCTTGCTGAACATCCAATTTTAACCATTTGGGCCATTATATATGTATTATATATATATATATACAAATCTAAAATATATAAAATATTTCCGTATCTGAAACACATGAAATATAAAACTTGAGTGGGTGTCCCAATACTTTCCTCCACATAGTGTAAGTAAGGTCATCATCTTCATGCTTTCTCCCCATTATATCCTAATCAGGATCATGATAGGTTCCCTGGAATCACCTCAGTGCTGAAAGGTCTGTGTGTTAGAAGTTTGACCGGCCGACAGCACCACTCTGGATAGGCTAACACAATTTAACAAGTTCCAAATAAATCAGGGAGTGGGATTTGAAAGGGAAAACCTTTTATTAACAAATCCTCAAGAATCGCATGGTGCCAGTCTAAATGCTTAATATTCTATGAAATTATTTTTGAAAGTCATTATTTATAAAAAATGTACATGACCTTGACATCAATCCATAATTAAATACCCCTGAAAATAAACAATTGTGCTTAAGAAATACATTTTCCAACAGATTGCTCTCCCTGAAATGGCAACACTATTTTACATAATAATGTTAAGAAATTGTTTAGAAAAGAATAATAATAATAATAATTCTAATCAACAGTACCATAACCCAGGACATAATTAAACAATTAAATTAAAAACATCTTTCAGTCACAGCATTTGTTCTGGGTCATGTGTTCACACATATATAACAACAGTATTCAGCATCTATTTCCATTCATTGAATCAGAAGACAATACGCTTTGCATGTCAGATAATATTTACAGCATTTTGACCTGAAGTAGTTATAAGGCACAAGGGGAGAGAAGACAAACATCTAGCATTTTAAAAAACTGCAACACACAATGTCTACGTCCAAATATCCCTGCCCCCCGCAATCGCTCCCTGAAAACACTTTCACCGGGTGTAAAAATCCAGCTATCAAGTGTCGAACAGTAGTATGCATACAAAAAGTTATTTCATTTAACTTAACGCGATCTAGACAATCTCTACTTCACAATCCTAACCTCAGTGTAAAATTTAAAGGGCCGTCTCAAGGCGAACGGGTCCTTGATCAGGGTCTCGTGCACAAAATGTCTTCAGTACTGAAAATATATTAAAGGAAGGTTGACCTTCAAAAATAAAAGCCTCTCGAGGTTTTCTAGCGACGGGCGAGACTGATTCAGGGCGCAGTTTGCACTCGATGTGCTGAACAGGGTCTCTGCTGGTGCGATGCTAGGCGGGCAGCCTGCATAACGTACAGCTACTTTGGCAAGTTCAGGCCACAAGAACAACTTGAGGTTCCAGTAATCCAAAGGATCGCAGCTCTGGTCGAGGATATCTTCTTCCAGATACTCCAGAACCGCGAGTTCTGATGACTTAGGTCTGTCGTCTGGCTTAACCTTGTGCCTGATGTCGTCCATCAGTGACCAGAGGTTGTCCTTATTGGCGGTTGAACCGGACGATGAGAGCGGGTCCTCGCCGCATCCGTTAGACAGGGGAGATCTACCCGCTGGAGACATGGAAACCTGTTCGACTTCTCGAATCAGCTCTTGCTTACACTGCTCGGCATCCTCCTCTGTGAACAGGGAGGTCTTATAGCGAGGGTCCAGCATGGTTGCCCATGTGTAACGTGGATCCTGAAGCGTGGGGGACATCCTGGTCACCATGGCATCTTTAAGAGATTTGAGCATGGTGTCGATGCCCATGGTCTCGTCGAAAAGCATGTCTATCTTTCGGTTCAGGATGTGGATGAGCGGTATGACCTGACCGAGCGTGGCAGTGCGATTGCTCATTTCCCTGCAAGCAACCTCAAAGGGTTTAAGAGCGTTGCAAACTGATTGCATCACCTCCCACTGGTCACAGCTTATAAGTTCCCTGAAATTGCACTCTAAAGACATTTCGTCGATGGCTTGCTTTTGCTCGACCAATCGTTCGAGCATAAAATATGAGGTCCTCCACTTCGAAGGAATGTCCTGGATCAGCTGATTCTCAGGAAGATTATAGGTTTTTTGAAGCTCTGCCAGCTTCTCCTTCGCCCTTTCCGAGCGATGCACTCGTTCACAGATCTTCCGTCCGATGCTCAACAGGTTCTGGACCATCCTCTGACTCTTTATGGCTTCGGTAACGATGAGATCTATGTTGTGACCGAAACAATGCATGAGGGTGTGAGTGCTGTCCTCTAAGACGTTCCCAATGGCTTGATTATCTGTTACGGTAAATCCAATCTTCAGTCCTGATGAAACGATCCAGGTGTCCCAAAGGTACTCCAGCTGCTTCTGTATGCTAACCATGTTGTAATCACAGTCTATTGGGGAAACCCCGAGCAGAGCGGAGCAGTGGAAATCTTGGCCCTGAGGTCGGACATGTGACTCGAACGTCACCCAATGGGCCGTGAGAGTCAGATATTCATGAGTTTGGCTGCTCACCCATATGCTCGCGGCGAAATGGATGATTCCACCCTCGGCCTCTTTGAGGTGCGTCAGGACAACATCTTTTACGTTGTCGTACATCTCTGGTATGGCGGTGCTGGTGAAGTATGATGAAGTAGGGAGACAATACTGTGGTTGGAGGTATTCCAGTAGTCGTGTTAGACCATCATTCTCCACCAGAGTTGATGGCTGAAGATCCAGTGCAAGCATTTCGGCAATTAGTTTGGTTATTCTTTTGCCAACTGGGTGGTCGTCGTTGAACTTCTCACAAGCCTTTAAAGTCTCCAAGAGCTTCTGGGTGTCTGGGCTTTCAGAAGACACGCCACCTGAGAGATTACTTTTATTTTCGAGTGCGTGTCCGTGGAACCTCTGCATATGCCTGAATAAGCAACTGGTCCCCAGATTTGTTGTTTTTTTGCCCCTGCTTATAGTGCGGCTACAGTGCAAACAGACTACCTTGGTGGGGTCTGCAGAAGAAAGAGAAAAGTGATTCCACAGCTTTGAAGTCTTTTTGCTGAAAACTGCCTGAGTGCGTTGCTTCTTCTCGCTGGCGGGGCTATCGGAGGCGCTCGCCGACATGTCCTCATCGGCGGCCAGGGTGACACGGAGCAGCATCTTATTACTTGTGCTTTTTTGGTTCTTCAGGACATCTGGATGCCGCCTCATCAGGTGACGCATTAGACAGCTTGTGCCGAAGTCTCCGCGTTTGCCACGGCTGATGACGCAGGGACAGTATCGACACAGAGCCTTGAACTGATCACCCGGGGAGACCATGAAGTGGTGCCACACTTCAGATTTTAATCTTTTCATTATCTTTTTGTTTTGTTGGAACACTGAGCTTGGATCCTGGGATCTGCTTGAGCCTCCCGCTGACTCTTCCGGGGACGACGATAGGAGCATACTTTCAATTTTCAGGTCAAAAGACTCTTGTCCGGAGTTATATGAAGAATCAATCTCCTCCTCTTTGATCTGCATATTTTCACTGTAATCATTTGGCACTTCGTCTGAAACGGTATCGGGGGAGGATGAGGTACATGGGGGTTCTTTTTTGCAATCTGCAGAGTCCTGAATCTGCATCTGTGAAAGAAGCGTTGGTGGTGTCGTATAAGGTGGTGGGATGACGGGACCCTGGCCGTTTTCTTCAATGACGATGTCGCGGTGGGCCCTCCACATGTGCCGGATGAGACAACTTGTTCCTAAGTCTTTTCCGTTTTTACCCCGACTGAACTCGTTCATGCAGTGGATGCACACAGCTTTCGAGCTATCAGCTGGAGACAGATAAAAGTGTTTCCATACAGCTGATCTCCTTCGAGAATTTCCACTTTTAGCCGTGGACCCTGAGCAATCGGAGGCTACATCTATGGCATCGTCGGCGTGGTTGTTGACTGTGTGAGGTGACGCGACTGCGCCGGAGACGGGCCTGGCAGTCGTTTCATCTTTTGGTTTGATTTTTGGAAGTACCTCTTTGGGCGCTACATCTATGGCTTCTGTTGATGAAGTGGAAGGTGAGGTGTGATTGTTTAAGGGGACTTTAATGCTAGCTGCCAGGTCGCCATTATTTGGTGAGTTAACGAGAGGTAATAAAGAAGCAGAGTCGCTGTCTAAAAGCACAGTGGGGTGAGCCCTTCGGATATGCCTCATCAAACAACTAGTGCTGAGGTCTTTCTCATTTTTACCCCGACTGAACTCTTTCATACAGTACATGCAGATGGCTTTGGTACTATCACGAGGTGATATGCAAAAATGGTTCCAGGCAGGGGATTTTTTTCTAGCGTTAAGAGGATTTCTGATCGAAGTCAGGAGGCTTTGTGTGACCGCATCCATTGTAACATCGTAGAGAGTGCTCGAGTAGCCACTCAGGAAGTTCTCGTAATCCTCGTCATTACTTTTAGTCACAAAAGGACCCACAGCCCCATCGAAGAACAACTTTTCATGTTCCTGAACACTTGCGTCCATTTCACTGAATTCCTCCTTGATATGCAAGCTGTCGTTTGCAGAACTGTCCTGGTCTACTTCAGCGCCCGGACTCTTATTACTTGAAACGGCTGGAGACGTTACAGAGGCCTCGTCAAAGCTTTCGTGTTCTAGACCATCTACAGAATGTTCGTCGACCTGAGAAGTTTCATTATTAGGAGCCTCGGTCCGAGGTAAGGATGTGGAGGAAGAATCTTTAGTCAGTAGGGTCTCACGAGAGGTCATGCTGTAAGACTTAAAAACATATCCATCCTCACCCTCGATTTTCAAACAAGCTCTTTTGGCCTCTTTTCTCTTGTCGTCTGCCATCGAACCGTTTTGTTCCAGGTGGACATTATCAGAATTTTGAGAAAGGCCTTCTTCTCCGTCCATTTTAGCAGGTTGACGTTCAGCTAGGAAACAAAACTTTAATGAAAGCAGCTTGTTGAATGTTCCAGTGTCATCAGTTTTTCTTCTTCAGTCAGCCAGTCAGACATTTACATGATAGTATTTTTATGTCCATGCGTGGAAGACACGTCAAATAAATCCATCTAGAAAAGGTAATAAGACCACTTCACTCTGCAGAATCTGTAAATAAAAGGGACAATATAAGAAGATGCTCTTAGTCCATGACCACAGAAATGGGACAAGAAGGGTGCACAACTTCGTTTAATACAAAAGGTATGAGACTAGATAACAAAATGCACAAGCTGTATAAAACAATCTATATACTAATGCTGGAGTCTGAAAGGGTGCCAATTGTGTCTCTGCCATACATTACAAATTACTACTACTGAATTGGAAACATTGAAAATCTTTTTTTGTGCTCCTGCCAGTTTAATGTTCAAGCGGATTAACACATCACTGATTATTTCTTTTGGTTGCATTTTATGTTTGTTTATTAGTATTTTACCTTCATGTTTTTATTTTTTAACATTTTGGTTACATTCACGACAGACGCAAGTTAGATATTCATTACACAGTTCTATCAGTACACGAGTTTATATTAAACACAGACATGGACAATTGTGTATCTCAAATTTACTTCACTTGCATGTTTTTGTACTGTGAGAGGAAACCGGAGCACCCGGAGTAAACCCACACGGACAGAACATGCAAATGTGTTTAGATTAGAAATGTTTAGGTTAGAAATATATATATTTAGTATTTATTACTGGCCTTTTTGTATTTATTGTACTGTTGTGTATCTGCACTGTGTGTTGTATTGTTTTGCACTTTCTGTTCTGTGTTGCACTGTGGTCCCGGAGGAACGTTGTTTCATTTCAATATGTACCTGTATGTATCTGAAATGACAATAAAGCCCCACCTGGGAATCAAACCCTGGACCTTCTTGGTGTGAGACCGCATTGCTACCCACTTAGTAATGGTATTGGTTTTAGTAATGGTTTTAGTATTAGTAATGGTTTTCAAAAGTTGCCTATTAAATGCAAACTAAAGTAAGAATTGAAATATAGAGATGAATTGACCAAAGGCTGGTTGACTAGAATGCTAAGTTTAACCAACACAAAAAGACAATCGTGCTTTTAAAAGAATTTAAAAACACATCTCAAATCTAAATTGTTCTTATATGCACTACATCTTTAATCAATAATAATCTTTAATCAATAAAATAACGATTAATAAACAACAAATATTAAATTCTCTGATTTCTTGAAAGTGGTCCAGACTATGCGCTATATTCATAGTATTAGTAGTTAATCAAACTCACTGCAGTCGTCCTGCTTTTATCAATATATTGCACATTTTTATGAGCAAACTGAATAATTTTAATTGAATAAAATTTATTATCATATTATTTTGTAGTACGTGCAGAAGTTGTTGTGGTAATGGTAATATTAGCAAACTAGCTAGTACCTAGCTAGTTAAAAATAAACAATGTCGAAATTAAAGATGATT
>JAYDZG010000001.1:39485737-39499853 GCA_034509265.1 Microcambeva bendego
AACTCCATCGGGCCCTCGGGTGAGGCCCCTAACCTATATTTTTAAGTATTATGATTATTATTATTTTAAGCTTCTCCCATTTGATTTGCCATAATATTTACACCGGATGCCCTTCCTGCTGCAACCCTCCCTATTTATCCAGGCTATTTATAGAATTATAGCATTTTTAGAATGTAGAATCTAAAATACTTTTTTTTCCTACATTTTAACCCAATCCGTGCAGTGAAACACACATATACACACAAGTGAACACTAGGAGCGGTGCACAGCCCTAGCCACGGCACCCAGGGAGCAGTTAGAGGTTGGGTGCCTTGCTCAAGGGCACTTCAGTCGTGACCTGTCGGCTCTGGTAGTCGAGCTGGCGACCTTCTGATCACAAGTCTAGTTCTCTAGCCACCAGGCCACGGCTGCCAGGTGTGAGGAAATTTGACTTCATTGTATTTGAACCTGATTATGACCTGTAGTCCCAGGCTAGGTTTGAATCTTCAGCCTTTCGATTGGCTATGCCTGAGAGAGGTGAGTGGCCGAGGCCCGAGGGTGATTGGTGTCCTGTCAGTGATTTGTCTCTGTATTGTGGTGTCAGCACAGATATAATAAAGGAGATATGTGTTTAACTCTCATCCATGAAACATATCTTCATACTAACCCGCTTCGAGCAGGTGAAAGAGAAGCAGCGTCTGCAGACACCAGCAGACACACACATGCCACCTGAAAAGTGTAAACTCTTGATGAAGAAATACAATTGTAATTAATACTCAAAATGCTTTTTTCCATAAAGTTTTTACATTACAGAGTCATTCATTACACACAATTAGGAATTGAAACTCATTACTCAAGTTTCACTGAAAGCAAATAAACTGAACTGAAAAACTTCTGGATGTATGCCTGTGACTCCCAGTCTCTAAATGATTAACACACATGCCAGCGAATTAGACAGACTAAACATAGTATTTACAAAGCAAAACAACAAGCTTTTAAATTATGTATCCATCTTAAACTCTGATTCTCTGTGGGTGTCTTTCATGTTACCCTGGTGATTAATCACCACCCTGTCTGTGATGCATTGTCATCTTTTGCTCATTGTCGGGACCCTGAACAAGAAAAAGCATTTATGGCTAAACACTTTCAAGTCACATTATTATGACCAGTTCCTACATTCGGAGCCAGTAGCAGCGATATGGTCTGGGTAATGTTTTTGAGGCATTGTCTGGACCCAGGCCTCCACGTGGAAGATACTCTCAAACTTTTTGGGTGGGAATCCATCCTTGCAGATGCTCTATCTTCTCCCCGGGCACCTTGGCTAGGGTGGCCCACCGCTCTGGGCATGTGTGCTCACTGCCCCCTTGTGTTCACTAGAGTATATGTTTGTGTTTCACTGCACAGGTCGGGTTAAAATGTGGAGGACGAATTTCACTTCACAGTGATTAAAAGAATACTAGCTGTGACAACCTATAAGGAGCATATTGGTCACTCCCAGCCCATCAACTCCCACTGTCTGTGCTGTACACTACTGGTCATGTCATAATACTTTGATTAGAGAGTATATTATAACAGCTTGGTTATGTAACTATCCAGTCAATGTTTGCTGTATAAAACACATATAAATGGAAGATCAAATGCTCTGATAGGTTCTCGAAGCCTGAAGTAAAATGTATAACCCTGGGAAGCTGAAATACATGAGCACACGAGTAAACTCCCACATCTGATTATGTAACTGGTCAACTTGTGGGTTCAGGTTTGGTGATTGGTGAACTTAACTTACATCACTGCTTACATTACAACTTAACATTAAACTGTCTCTATGCCAATGTATTTTCCTTCAATGACCTTAGAGGTTTTAAGCTCATTGTGTTGTTTCCATGCTTCTCTGCTACTTTCGAGTTGCAAGTAAAAGAAATCGAGTCTAACAGTGGGGGTTGGTAATGTTTAGAATACATCATAGTGAAAATTCTCTTTCATTTTCTTACCTTCCATTTCTCTCCCCTTTTCCTTTGTTTTCTTTTTTCCTCATCTTCTGACAACTGTCAATAACATGCAGCCCATTTCTTCGAAGACTCATAACATCAGTGCTCTGATTACTTTTTTTCCTCCGCTGAGGGGTCGCTATTACGCTGAGGTTGGCTGATGTGTCTCCACGGTGGAGTTTGTTTTTCTCTTTCCTCTCAGATGCCGAGTGCCTGTGTATGTGCTAATGTGTGGTAAATATTCTCCCCTGCTGCATGTTTTCAGCGATGAAAATGAGGCGCTTCGCTCCTCAAGGAAGTCGGAGACGCCGAGGGTACAGCGGAGTGTCACTGTGAACTCATCTGGTGCACTGGGGACAGGAATGGGGAGGGACGGGAGAAGAGCCTGTCAACCACTTCCCCGTTCCAACAGCGCTCTTCGCCTTTCATGTCGGCCCAGTCCCTTTATGTAGTATGACAAATTCTACACAGTGTGTTTGGGCTTGTCCTGACTTTCCATCTATTCATCATCGGCTGCTACGGTGTGTTGGTGCTAAATGCTATTATGCTAATTGCTTTGAATAGCAATCCCAGCTGGCAGTAAATTCAACAGATATGTCTGCAAATGATATATTTATGAATGCTTCTGTCCTTGGGTTCAAGAAGTTTAATGGTTTCAAAATTATGGCCAATTTGTGTTGACCTTTGTCTATTTGGATTATAAACAATACAAAATATTGATTTATATATTTTTTGTGACGTCTTTATAATAAATTAGTTTAGTTTTATCTGGCTGTGAGGCTTTGACTTTCACACGGACATGTTTACTTTTAATCCACCCAAATTCACCCAAATCACTGTTTGCTAGAAGTGGGTGTGTTTTCAAACAATTGAAATGTTCACTGTCACAAATTCGCAATACTTGATTTTGGTGCCAAATACTAAAACATTCTGAAATGTATTCATGTTTCACCTTCACTTTTAAGCTGATAATATCATTTGTAATAATAAAAAAGAGAGAATTATTTTCTGTAGTGGTCCAGTGGTTTACTGCTATGTATTTTTTTTACTTAATCATAAAAGCGAGTTTGGTACTGTGAGGTAAGTCTGTGATTATAGAAAACCTGCCAAATCCACACAGCTGTAATTTCAAATGAATTTGTCAGACTTTCCTTTGGGTGGCACCTTGGCTCAGTTGGTGACTTGACAGCAAGGAGGTGCTGTTTTTGATTTGCTTTTTTTATAGGTGAAATATCACTCCTCGCAACCCAGAATAAAACATCAATTACAATCAAGCTGCAATTCATCTCTCGCGAAAGGAAGCTTCATTGTTGTCAGGTAAATTGAAACAATTATAGACTTGTACTGCAGCGTGTGTCTCTGTAGTCAAACTGGTAAGCAACAAAATATATTCATAAACAACAGCCTGTACTAAATTACACTTTTTAATTCCAGTGTTTATTGTTAATATCCCAGATGAGCATTTTCTGTTTTAATATCAAAACAATTACAATGTTTACTTACTTCCAAAAGCAAATGGAACAGTAAAGCCAAGCCGACACCATGCTGTATAAATCTACAGAGAAAATTACAGCCAATCCGCTAATATTTATTATTAGTTTAGTTGGGGCTCCATGATTATCCTTCCACTGTGAGTACAGCATATTAGGCCATTAGCACAGTGCTGCTTCATTGCTTTCCTGTTTAATTAGGATGCAGCAGTGCCATGATTTTCTGATCTTTCTAAAGCAAAACAATAGCAGAGTGTTTCATGTGTAGGACCCTTTCATCATGTCACGGGGTGTACTTTTTTAAACAGAGAAGTTGATGCTCTGTTTGAGCTGCTGTGACATTTCTTTTGGAAACAGCTGCTCGACAACGATGCAATATTTCCCACAACACAAAATAGAATTACTGAGCAGTGGAGTAAGTTTCAGACAGGACACAAACTGCTCATCAGGACCAAACAGCTGTAAAGAAGCCTGAGGCTGAGTTTACATGAACATTCTTGGCATCTGTCAGAACCACATTTATTTTCATTGAGGGGCAAAAGTCTGAGTCTACTTAAACAAGATTCAAAAACGATTCATGGCATTTTGCACATTAATTTAAAATCTGCAATAAAATCAGAGTAAATTACATAAAACTTTTGAATCTTTAGTATTTGGTATGTAAATTATATAAGAATTGTTCATTTTTTTTAAATACAAGTAAGATGACTGGATCACTGTCACAGACTGAAGTACTTGATATTTTACGCTGGTGTGAAATACTAAACTACTCAAAAATGTGTGCATGTTTCAGAGATTAAAGTTTTGCCCTTATTGTTGAGCTAATTATATAAATTGTAATGGAAAAAATAAATATTTACATATATTTACATATGCTATAAGGAGAGAGAAACAGGACACAGAGATGCAGATTAAAGAACTGACCTTTTTTAAATAGCCGAAGCCAAAGAAAAATTAAAACAAAAAGCTGGTCTTAATGGGGAAAAAAAGAGTTATGAGGATGTGTGCTGCAAGGTGATTCAAACCCTGGATCCCCACGGCACTAACTACTGTTCTGCCAATGCGGAGGGGGTTGTTGAGATAACTGTGAGAGTAAGACGTGACAAAGCCTCATCCACCCATTAGATGCACCTGGGAAGTATGCTGCAGAAAAAGAAAAAAATGCCGGCATGCAGACTGTAACGGACACACTTGAAAATAATGTCCCTTTTCCACTACGTTCAACTCCGGCCTCCTAGCCATACACCTCTGACTCTAATAAAAAGACCCAGAGGATACCAAAGTGACCCTAATTTACACAATGTCAAGATTGAAGTTGTCGCGTTCAGCTATGTGCTGCACCTGGCACTCCCCTATGTAGCTTTATACATATTGTATAATTAATGTTGTATATTAACCTAGGGGGAAGCGCTCTGTAATGCACACCCGGCACACGTATATATTTATAAATATATACATATATAATGACTGCTACAAACAAATTTAATAAGCACAGCATAAAAATGAATGCAAAATACAGTTCAACTAAACATTAACACTTCAAACACTTAAGCTGTACAGAATGCAGCAGCCCTGGCTTTCCTTCAACACAATCCACTTTTACTGGGGGTGGTGCAGCTTTTCAGGGCTTTATGGGTAAGTGTGATCACCCCAATCAAAACCTATGGTTGGCACTCTGAGCACAGTGGATCACGTCTGTAATGGATCTCATTTTTCAGCAGGATATTTTTTGACTGTGTGTGAAGTGACACTGTTAAGCCTTTAAGTTTTTCACCTCTTTCCTCTGACTGACAGCTTCTCGTCTTCTTCTCCGATTGGAAGCATTTATCACTGGCTCTCAGCTGCACTCCCAGTCCCCAGCCAGCATCCCCAGCATCACTCACACACAGCGCCTTGGTGCAGAGACAGAAAGGGATTCTCCTGGTTAACCACAGTTAAAGATCAGTGGTGCATGCAGTTTCACTTTTCCTTGATAAACACCAATGTGGTTGCTGCAGATGGAGGCAAAATTACTTAAACAGCTTCTTTGCATGAACTTGTTGGACTAGAAAATATTGTAAAAGAGCATATTAGAATAAAATATTTAAATAGCGTGAACCCTGTGTGATCCTTTCCATTATAATACCAGCCACTCCTCTGAAAGGGCTTCTAACTTTAAGACTTTGTGCCTATTAAGTTAAAAAAAAAAAAAATATATATATATATATATATATTTGTATTTGTATTGCCTGACCACTGATGTCAGTCAAGAAATTCTCAACTGATCTTCCAGTCACTGTTCAGGTCTAAAATTGTCTACATTACCCCATTAGTCGTATTATAGGTACGCACAGTAAAGGTCATTTCACATCAATTATAACTGCTCACAAATAAAAACAGGGCAGATTTAGCTAAATTGCTCATATTATTTGCCATGTATAATTTACAATATAAAGTGTCATATACAACAGGGGCTATTTAGCAGAGCCCTGATTTGAACATGAACATTTGACAGTAGCCTAAAGCATTTCCCACTAGACTACCACTGTCCCTATAGAGCTAAACCACCGGAGCAAAAATTCTTGTTAATACACATTTAATGCAACTATGAAAATGCCCTTCTGAAGTGTAATTTCATAATATCAGACTAATCTTCACTGACTAGTCAACGGCACTGTGGCTCAGTGGGTAACACTGTCGCTTCATAGCAAGAAGGTCCTGGGTTCTATCCCCAAGAAGTTTGCATGTTCTCCCCATGTCTGCATGTGTTTCCTCTGTATGGGTTAATTAGAGACACTGAATTGTCATATAGGTGAATGAGTGTGTGTGATAGTCACCCGGTCTGGGGTGTTTCTGTGTGCCTGCTGTGTGGCGATTGGATAAACATTTAAGAAAGTGAGTAGTAAGTGTAATCATTACTGAAACATTGAAAGCATTACATTTTACATTAAGCCAATGCTTTTATCCAACAGGACTTATAGAATTGTGATAGTTTACTGTTTTAGCAATTGAGAGTCTTGCTCAAGGGTCTAACAGTAAAAAACCTGTCAATGTTGGGGCTGGAACCAGAGACTTTTCAGTGATTAGTCCAGTACGTTACCTGCTCGGTTACAAGTGATATTTAGTTACATCTGCATTATTTTGCATAACTGCCTAGTTGAGCTTGGTAAATGTCTGATGTAAACACTTGAAAAGTTATTAGCACAGGTTGCTGTATTATAGTTAAGGGCTAATGTTATACAGTAGTTGTTCGAATGTTACTTGGTTGTCATGGATTTTTTCAAGCTTATGCATCTCTTTGGTCTTATATCTGGCCTTTAATGTAGTCAATATCAGACCACATAAAGAGTCCTGCTTAAGTGCAACCTCTCTCAACAACCTTGAAGTTGATACTCTGGGTCTGCCGTGTTTGTCAAGCCACTTCTGCTTGGACTGCTGGAAGTCATCAAAATCTGAATTTGGAATAGTTACTTGCCGCCTGCCAAGGTAAATCTGTAAATCTGCCTTAGGACAATGTTCATTGTAAAAAGCTCTAAGCAGATAAATGTCACACACATACTTTCACAGCTCCATCCCATAATACATATCTCTTTGTCCTCTGTGTTTCTCCATTCACACTGGACCTAATTAGTGACATTTTTTCACCATTACACACAATACCAGGCAAGGCTCGAATCAGGATGCTGTGTGTTCATTAGTAAGGAAACTACCTCTGCTTATAAAAGACTCGTATATGAAAGAAGAAAGAGAACAAGTGAACGAGATCCAGTGAGAGAGAGAGAAAGCTGCAGTGCACAATCTCTGTTATCGTGTAATTCGTAACACTAGATGGCAGTAGTGATTAAAATCAGTCCCCACATCACTCACACACTATATGGTCAAATGTATGTGTACACTTGACCCTTAGGCAGATACATATAAGGCAAAAGATAGGAGAAACTAGCCAGGGCTTGGAGAATACAAACCAGAGATGATGCAAAGCTGATCCAGTTTGGTAGAAAGCTGGTCCTCATGGGTAGAAAACTAATCCGAACTAGTATGAATCAGTGTGTGCTGGTATGCGGCACCTTATTCTAACAGGTCAACATGATTGACATGAAATGTAACCACAGTTTCTTACAGGCTAGAATGAACTGGTGCATGTACTCTTGGGTTACCATACGTCCTCTTTTCCCAGACATGTCCTCTTTTTTGGGACATACAAAAATCATCTAAATTGCTAAAAATGTCTGGAATTTGTTTTGTCATTTCTGTCATGTCCCGCCTTCTTGCATTGGTCGGTCATACACACATTTCAAGATGGTAACGTTTTATAAATGATACAATTTGGAAAATAACAATTAAACAATTAAAAATAATTATATGGTACTTTTTCATACAAATAGTGCTTTGCATCTCTTGAAAGGGGGTGTGGCCATGTCGTAATGTGTCATGTTGACACTAATCACAATTATGGGATCAGTGCTAAGATATTTCGAGTCTCATTAGAAGCTTTCAGAGTAAAAACATGAACTCGAATCAGCTGCATGTGAAGTAATGAAATATTTTCAAGTGACTTTTTCCCTACCACAAGTGTTCTATTTTTTGAAAAACAAAACATGGTCACTTGATGTACCCTCCATGTCTGTGTGGCTTCTCTCCGGGTTTAAAAAGGGGATGTAATGCTGAATATCAATAGCTTAATGCTGAATATCAATAGCCTAGTGGTTAGGGTACCGGACTAGTAACCTGAAGGTCGTCGGTTCAAACCTCACCACTGCCAGGTTGCTGCTGTTGTGCCCTTGAACAAGGACCTTAACCCTAATACCTCAGAGTGTATAATGTAACTGTAATGTACTAGGCTTTGGATACAGGCATCTGCTAAAATGCTGAAAATGAAATACATGCAGCACTTGCTCAATTAAGTCCCCAACCAACAACTGGAATACAATTTTTGTTACAACCACCCTTATGTTTCATGCCTTTGATTGTTGAATCAGTATATAAAGGTACCAAGATAACATTAATATTTTTTTTGTAATGCTTTGAAACAAATAAGTCAGTTTGGTTCATATCTTGACCCGAGGCCAGTGCATACAGAGCGCTCTATATGCAGTTTAGTGTCTGTGTCCTTGTGTAAAGGTGCAGTAATAATAGAAGGGGTATCACAATTTGCTCAGTCTAGCAAGACCTGAAAGCGCATTTCTGATGATGACGGATACTATATCTTAATGCTTATTTGTTACCAGAGTTGCAGCATCACCAATCGCCCTTGTACGTATGACCTCAGTCCGTCTCTCAGCTCCTAATGGTGTTTAACTGCAGACGCGTCAAGAATTCCGACTTCAGATTTCGGCGTTTGAATGTGCTGGTGCTGCAGTGTTGTGATGAATAACATTTTGACGGAGCCTGTCCCCCTCCCCCTCCTCCCTGCTCAGCCTATAAGTGATGAGAAGTAGATGCTTGGAGTTTTGCTAAAGACTAACAATGCACAGCAGATGCTGGGTCATAAAGCATCCACCATGAGGATGCATTTCCTCACTCTGGTTCTGTCGTTCTCGTTTAATCCATCCCTCACCGCCTGTTTCTTTCGGATTTTTTCCACACTGAGCCTCAAATGAGATGAAAGTGATTAAACAAAAAGACTAAACACCGTGATTTCACTTGTGAAGTGTTTGTCATGAACAGCAGTTACTCGTGGTGAGATTCAGCAGGATGGAAAACTTCACATTGTTTTAACTTACTCAGCTGTATTTTTTTAATTAACTGTTAAACATCACGCTGTTCTGTTATTTCATAACAATAATCTTATTATTTATCTTTATAAAGTTTTTGTACTTGAGCTTTAGTCCGGATTTAGCACCATCTCATTTCCAGAGAGGAAAAGTAACTACGTATATTTACTCATGTGTCTGTAATTAAGTAGTTTTTATTGCATGCTTATAATTTTAAATTAGTAAATTAGTTTTTTACTAACAATTGTAATTTGAAATAGCATCCATCAATGAGTACAAAAACAGGGTAACAATTGGTTATGGGGAAATGCTGCAGTGAATATGGTTGCCAGATTATAGTGCCAATCTGGCAACATGATACACAACATGTTTCTTTTATGATAAGCGCTTTAGATTCCTAAAAGCTAATTTTCATTAGCTGCAGAACCCACTGCTATAACGCAAGTTAAGAAGGGATCTACTGAGGAAATAAAATACAGCTAAACACAGACTGGATTTGATTGTTTTTCTATTTCTCATATTCAATCTGTCATATTTCCTCTTTGACGCTTCACTGCATGAGCTGAGCGCTGAACAAAGAGGCTGTTCATTGATATTTTAACATTAAATAAAACCTGTCTTTTATTTATTTATTTAATTGAACATAAGGGAACACTGAATTCAAGGTTAAATTTCTCCCTGCAGTACATCAAGTTTTTAATATTTTAGTTTAGGACACGTTGAGTCACTAATTTAATAGTTATTTTCATTTGTTTTCGTTTTTTTTTAAACCCTTGAACTTCCATTTACATCACTTAGCAGACACATTTATCCAAAGCAACTTTCTATTATGACAGAACACACTTCCCACAGTGCAAAGAAAAGATATAATACCTTCACATCACACTTTTATAGTGGTTTATTTCTATATATTTTAGTTTTCATTAGGATATTGGATTCTGCCAACTATAAGAAGCTAATTCGTCCTTTTTTTTGTAATTCTATCTTTGCATTTCAGTTTCCTTAATCGTACCCTCCTCCGCCACCTGCACCAAGGAGAGCCACAGGCTATTACATGCCCACCCCGACTTCTATGCAGAGAGCTAGATCACATACAGAGAGTCATGCTGTGCTGTTCTGTGACTCATCCTCCCCCCGCGTTGGTGCCTGCAAACTGAGATTCAAACTGTGGAGCTTGAGTCCTCAGCGACGATGGACTAGAGCATTAGACCGCTGTGCCATCCGAGCGCCCGAGGTCTATTCTTTCTAATGAAGCCACAGATAAATATTATGCCACGTGTCTGTGTTTCTTTCCTCTGGCTGAACCACTGTCCTTATGTGTGCTCCTCGCCTCTGTTTAATTTAAACATCATCATTTGCATTTGTCCGAGATTGTCTGAGGCTGCCGCAGCACAGGTGTTTCGAAATGGCCTCACGGACAATGGCTAATTGCTGGCTGTTTTTAATACAGACGTGGTAATGAGTGCTGCTCGCCTGGCTGGAGTCCCACAGCACTTTGGGTATTAATCAGTGCTCATTTGTCATAATACCAGGTAAACAGGGTTACAGCCGATTAGTCATGGAAAGCAGTTCCACAGGCCACACTGGAGCCAAGTGAAAGAGAACTTAAACTATAAGAAGCTAATAGACAAGCTTAACCGCATCTTCAGCATCACCATCCGGGTGAGGGATGCAATGACACTAACAGGGTAATGATATAGAAAATGTCTTGTATTAGGTGTGTATCAGGTGCAGCTGTGTTTACTCAGTACTCGGTACCAGCACTACATCAGAGTTTGTCCTGCATTCGACTCTTTAGATCACATCTTTTCCCTTTTTAGGTGAAAAAATGTCCCTTGTTGTTTTAGTCTTTCCTTTTATTTATTACACTGTAACTTTATCTGCACCCAGGCCCTCAAGTAACGTTTCATTCCAATTTGTACTTGTTTAGTGTCCTGAATCTTGTTACGATGTTAGGTATTTTTAAAGTCTCATTAACACTGATTTACTTCATACATTTAAGGTACTACCTTGTTAGTATAACTACAGTGTAGGGGACCCTTTCCCTTTTAATGGATTGGTTAGAGCAGGGTCCCACAGAGAAGAACAAATGTAATACCCACATAATGCATCTGTATTTTAGATGTAGCTTAGAAAATTGTCTATTAATATACATTGAAGCAGGTGGTACTAATAAGATGCCTGGTTAGTAGGCTGTTTTATAGTTATGATATAAAACACATTAGCATATGAGAAGTTATGTGAATCTAAACCCATATCAGCATATCAATGTTCCCTGCTGTTCTGACTCCAGCGTATTGATATAAATGTTTCATGAATTCACTACTTTTGTTCACGATATCATGCTAGCTTATAAACTTTGCTTTTTAAAATGGTCTAGCACAACTGAATTTATGAGCAAAGTTTCAATACTACACCTTCTCCTGTTTTCCAAAGCTTTGCCTTAATAAAAGAGTCGTTGTTACAAAACTGACACAGTTAAAATTGCTTGCACAGAAACTTAGAGCAAATTAATAAGTAATAATCCACTCTTCACAATACTAGTTTCTTTAGCCCACAGTAATAATGAAAAACCAAGTTTTTGTCTTGATGGTGAATAATGAGCATTGTGAGGCTATAGCCCTGCTCTGCCCTCCTCCTTCATGATGCTCATTACTGCTGCTCCTAGGAGAGTCGACTTCTGGCTCTCGCTCTTCTTCCTGATCTCGCTCTCCTCTCCACCCTTCAAACCCACACTCCTACCATTTATTTTAACACATCATGTAGTCCAAACACAATTAAAACCAAAGTTGAACGATACAGAGAGTAAAATATATTTGGAAATTACATTTGAACAAATATGGCGTAAACTGGAATTGTTCTGCACTTCTCCTCAACAAATTAGTCTGGTAATCCAGAAATTGGTGACTTTCCAGCACAGAACTGTAGTTTGTCTAGAACTGAAAGCCAGTGGCATCTGGGACATTATTAAAATAACTGTGAATTTAGTAGAATACTAAAGGAAATTAGTGCTTAACCATATGGGTAGAAATTTCTGCCCAGCTGACCATGTGATTATTTGGAAAAAACATTCCAATTATAACAGCATTCAAACTGATGGGAAATAATTTCCACAAGATGTTGGAGTTCACACACTTTAACTAAATTCAATTTTAAGTACTTTCCATGACTATTCCACCAAATAACCAAAAAATAGATCAGTACTCACACTGTGGTGAGTGACAGAGCGCATTTTCTTTTGCTCTGATCAGTTTTTTTACTTCACTGTTCTCGATGTGCTGCTGTATTTTGTGTTTGTTTAATGGCTCTGTGAGTTCCTACGATGCTTGAACCAAAGTTGTAGCCCCTCATAGCTATGAACGGCTTTCATCCACATTCAATCAAAAATAAGGATTTTAAGAACTTGAGTCGATCAGAAAACAAAATTTGATTGAACCGAAATTTTCGTCCAGTGACCTTAATTGACCTTGGACTGATCTTGGACCGATCTTAAACCAACTTTAACCCACTGGCTTGACCTTAGACCTTCACCCTAACCCAAACCCACCACAAGAATTAAAAAATACTTTCAAAATTTGAAAGAAAAATAATGGATATAAACACATCCGTGCTAAAAAACTAGAACCAAAGCTTTTCCAGTAAAGGTATTTCAGCACCTTAATATCCTGAAAAATGTATGTAAGAAACCAGTGACTTTAAATTACCAGAAGAAAAAAACTGACAGAGTGTGTGCCATCAGGCTAAGGTCACCATATGGTTTTCATTTTCAGAGGCATCATTTTAGAAAGCTAGCAAAAATGACATGAAATGTAGTGCAATTGTTCTGTCCTACCTCTGTCCTGCCCACATCCTCACATGACCTATATGATTAATGCTTGTCCATCACATTTAACGCCCACATTATTCCAATGTCAAGTTTCTTCATGCAGTAACGGCATGTCACCATGTGCTTATTTGTGCTGTCTGGCTGAAAGCCAGTCCTTGTAGTCGTCATTTTCCAGCCATCGCTGGTCAAACACTTCCCCGGCATTCTGACTGAAGCTCGACTGTGAGAGATGTTTAGTCCACGCTAGGAGCTGAAAGACTTTCCAGACTAGCGAGCTGATAACGTAATGCATGTTTGTGATACCACAGCCAAAACTCGAATCTAGAGACAATGAATTTTCCTATAGGTAGCAAGCCAGTAGGATTTCATCATCCATGTTGCAGAACAGCACCCACTCACTTCTTTGTCCTGCACTAGGGCATATAAGTAATTTCATTAATTGTTTTTAAACTCCTCTTAAGTGCTTATTTATAAATAACTGATGAAATGCTTTACTTCTGCTGTATTTGCTCCGAGCACCTGTGCTGTACACATTTCCAACAGATGCCTGCATTGTTAATGACCGATTTTTCCTCTAAGCTACAATTAATGAGACGGTCTTTCCTTTTCTGAGTTGCGCTTCAGTCCTGGCAGGAATTAACGATCAATTAGCTTGCCTGGTGGGTGGACCTTTACAACCCACAACTGATCACCTCGCCTCGTGATGGGGGTTTGTTGGCTTCATTTTATTTTACAAGATTTTCACAAGGCTTTATTTTCCACCTGGGAAAGTTAACGGGGAATCTTATGGCTAATTATTTAATTTATGGATGCTGGAAAAAGTATGTGGTCCTGACTGTACATTTTGTTTTAAATTGGAAATGCTGGAGTCAAATTCAGGAAAAACACTTATAGTAAATGGTGCAAGTTTAAACATCAACTAGAGATGTGTATTTCCTGAAGAGTGTGATTGCAGGGCGGCGTTGGCCGGGCATGGCCGGCGGGCCGGAGCGTGTACCCAAACGCTGTACTCATATAGGGTTGTCGGCATCAGACCGGGCAATTTAGAATCAGAACGGTGTAGAGACCGCAAAAAATGAATGGAACTGAAAAACGGGCGTGGCCGGTGGGCAGGTGCATGTACCCAAACACTTTACCCATGTT
>JAYDZG010000001.1:39511897-39526083 GCA_034509265.1 Microcambeva bendego
CTTATGGAAATCCACGTGTGACTCTGTGTGTAAAAAACTGGCTTTATTAAAATGAATTAGTCAATTAAGCCTAAAAGTTTAATTGGATTGTATGAACAAAATTCTGAGATTCAACTGGATACTGGATACATCACTTTGCAGTGAAACCTGTCCTCCACGTTTTAACCTAATCGGTGCAGTGAAACACACACATACACACTAGTGAACACTAGGGGGCAGTGAGCACCCATTCCCGAAGTGGTTGGCAGCCCTAGCCACGATGCCCGGAGAGCAGTTAGAGGTTAGGTACCTTGCTCAAGGGCACTTCAGTCATAACTTGTCAGCTCTGGTAATCAAACTGGCAACCTCTCTAACAAAGCAAAGTTCCTGAACCATCAGGCCACGACTGCCTTTTTAAAGTCCTCAAGCCAACGCTATCAAAGATTTTTCAGCAATTTAATGTCCATGCCAGAGTAACAAGATACCCACAAAACAAATCTGCCAGAAGAAGCTCAATTCATATAGCATAGTATGTTTCTTAACTAAATGTCTACTAAATGTCTCGCATTGTCACCTCAAGGGGGGGGGGGGGGGGTCTGGGCCCGGTGGGGTAGTATGGGCCAGGTGGGGCAGTCCTGTTCTTTTCTATGGAAAGTTTGCATGTTCTCCTCGTGTCTACGGGTTTCCTTTGCCAGATAAGTTCCAAGCCACTTGGATGCATAAACCAGCGCATCTTAGTGCCTATCCCAACCCAAATAAATAGTCAGGATGAGCATTTGGTGTAAAAACTATGCCAAATCAATTATGCAGACCACGATCCACTGTGGCAACCCCTATTTTTTATTTAAAAACATAAATGAACAGTATGTGTAAAAAAATAATTTGATCACAGAAGAGGAACAGCGG
This sequence comes from Microcambeva bendego, assembly GCA_034509265.1. NCBI lineage: Eukaryota > Metazoa > Chordata > Actinopteri > Siluriformes > Trichomycteridae > Microcambeva > Microcambeva bendego. The sequence goes on from JAYDZG010000001.1 coordinate 39,512,783, forward strand.
CAGGAATCCTTTCTATAACTTTAACTGTCTATGATTTCCCTAATAACAAAAGTCATAGCTTGTGGATGATCTTCAGTAGAAACAGACCAATTCTAAGTTCAAGTGAAATCATGGCAAGCTGCCACATAGTTTGTGATAGCTTTGATCAATAATATAAAGTTCTGTTTCCTGATCTACTAGTTTGTTCCATCATTAATCATTTTCTCTCTTCGTCCCAATCTCCTCACATTTAAATGAGATTTTTCTGAGAGAGGATTTTCCCTTGATGTCCTTATCACGATGTATGGCCTGAAACAACAGCGCCGCACACTTAACCGAGGTTCACAGAATTAGGCCTGATACACACTGCAAAAAATGAATCAATTTGTCTCCTCTAAATGGATCTGATATGTCACCCGGACGCTCAAATGAATGTGCCGACTTCTTATCTCTGGCTTAATGATGTTTTCTCTTTATTTGTGATCACAGAAAGTTCGAGCCAGAACTAGAGGGAACGGCACTAAGCGAAGAAGACGTTAAATTAGGGCTAGAGACGGAGCCATGATGCATTCAAAAGCTCAGCATAGCAGTCGGGTGGAATGAACCTCTGTGTAGCCAGGAGAGCGTAGAGCCATGCTAAAATAATAAGTGGTCATGCACATCAATGCCGGGGCTTTTTGAAACACTCTGACACGTCTTATTTATCATAATTTCCATTCTAAGGGCCAACTTCAAGTGTCAGAATTTTAAAAGAATTATCCATTGTGGTAGGAAACTGTATCATGCTTGTTCAAGCATTTCAGTTTGAACTTTTAACGCCTGTTGTACGTTTGTTTGAAAGCTGGCCGGGATAAATAAGCAAGAAGAATTTGTTAGGGTAGAAAACAGCAGTAGTGGAAAATCTAGGGCAGATCATATGCCTTTATTTTATGTAAATATTAAAACATATCATTGCTCATACTTATCTCAGTTTCACTTTGTTTAACATGTGTTGATTATGAGTATAAATCTCTGTCTGTCCAGAACTGCTAATATCAAAATGACCAATGAAAAGATGAAAAATCCCTCATCTCTTTAATGAGTATTTCTATTGGCTGCCAGACCTGGGCATCAAAACATTATCTCATCCTCCTTCCCCTCCTTGTGTGTGTTTAGTCTATCTCTCACTTCTCATTATAATAAGTGGTTTAAATCTATCTTTGCTAATTTGCTAGTCCTGCTCTTTGGAGCCAGATTCAAACCATCTTTGCTGTTCATTTTAACATACATGCCTTTTACAATTCATTTTGTAGGTTCACTTCTTATGGACGTAATGACTAGTGCTTGACCTTGTGACCTTGCTGCTGAAATGCTTTTTTTAAAGCAGCCTTATATGTCACTTTGAACTGAACCCTTCTTATCTACACTCAAAACTCTCTTTTCCATGTTCCACAGCAACTCCAGTTATGTATGATGTATTACCACATGTATTCGTGCCACACTGTTGATCTAGTTGCAGGAGGAAGTTGACCACACATTTTTACACTTCTCCTCATAAATATCAGGTGATCTTTTAATCCAGAGTAAAATTATTGGAGTTAAATGTGTAAGTATTTAACAGACTCTAAAATGGAAATGTAGTGTTGTGTGATCCTTTCGTAAGTGTAACGATGGCTAGGAGATGTAGCAGAAGACAGACATAATCACTTATTTCAACAAGAACACAGCAACACAGGAAAACAACTACACACAAAGAGAATAACAGAACTCTAACTCTCAAAGAGAACTCAGATGATCCTCGGTAAAATGCATAGGATGCTCAGATAGTTCTTAGAACTAGTGGACAAAGGAGAATATTCTTGCGAATACAGTATTGCACATCAGGGAAACAACCTAATGCTACCGCTAAACCTATGCTAAGTCACAAGTACTAAGGCTATTTGTTTCTGTGGCCATTAATAATAATATCAATTAAAAAATCATGAATTCGTTCTGGCCAGGGATGTGAACCTATATAGCATCCCAGTAGTGTAATACTACAGTTTAATCCGTACATGTAATGCTAAATTATTGAATTAAATAATATTTATTACTGTAATTCAACAGAACCGAATGGAATTACTCCCAGATGAGTGAGAGAACAAAGGAATGGGTGAGTACAGGGTCGGTTCTGAGACCCTGATCAGAGTAACGTGGCTACAAAAGAAAAGAACGAATAATTGAATTGATGAAGAATAATTAATGAAGAGGAAATTCAGGTTAGATGTGTAATGTGATTGTGCGTCGATGCGAGCCAGGTCTTTGTAGTCCCACTGCATTGTGGAGCTCTTTAATCCATAATGTGTCTAAATTAAAGCCTCTGCTACACATTGCTGCCCGTTAAATATATGAATAAAAGCTGGAATTAATATACACACGGCTTATCCACACCGGTTTGCGCTGCAATCCATCTTCCGCCGACATGATTCCGTTATGTAAGCAAACCGACGCAAAATCCTTCGCCGACGTCCTTGCCGTCACCTCTGAGGTCACATTTGATTGTCGGAGCGAGCAAATGGACGCTCACGCTGAAACAAAGATGTGGAAATCAAACAATAAAACATGTCACCGTGAATGATCTCCACTCAGTGAGCATGACAACCTCCTGAACGTTGCTGTGTCGGATTAGAAACGGGCTGAAAGCTCAAATGAGATTTAGTATAGAGGTTAAGGGCCACATGAAGTTATTAAAACCAGGCAGTATGCACACAAGGAAAAAGAAACCATAGAGCGAAACTGACTGGTAATTAATTTGTACTTGGTCCAAGACACTTGACCTTGAAAACAAATCGACAATTTGGACTTGGTGTTATATTTATTTCTCACTGGGGGTCCTCGGGCGGCGCAGTGATAAAACTCGCTAGCACACCAGAGCTGGCATATCAAACTTGCACCTCGCATTTTGTACCCATCGATGCTAACTGCTTCGTCCGCAGTGTCGGGATTGTCGTAGCTGCTGAAGTAATGACCTCTGCTGGCTAATCAAAGACATCTGGGCAGAGATGTGGGATAATGTATATCAGTTCACGACTCTTCATGTGTGATTAATGTATCTATATCAGTAGATATATAGATCAGTAATTAGGGGTGTGTGTGTGTGTGTGTGTGTGTGTGTGTGTGTGCAGTTAACAATTTGTACAGAACTATAAGAACTTTGACAGAACCGATTTTATTAGTTAGATCTTATTAACAGATTTTTAAAATAATTATTATAATTTAATGTTTTTTTCTGGTGCATGTAATTACTTTACCAAGATTATCTGGCGTACCACCTTGTGCTGCTTCATGTACCACAGTTTGAGAAGCACTGCTCTAATGAACCCACCTCTCAGCAGTAGAGGTGCAATAGGGTAACTGCATAGGAAGGAAAATTGAGCATTACATTTTTATTTATCTCTCACATCGGCATTAATGTTCCATGCTGGCAAGATAAACTAAGGAAGCACTCAGGACTAAATACCTATTAACGGCCAAATTGCTTTGGGCAGATGACTGGGTAGCATTATCTCTGATCGCTCACTGACAGGAACCCTGTTTTCTTCAAGGCATTGTGTGCATCTTCTGTTCAAGGACCTGCTAGTAAAGACCGGGTAGTAAACCCCACACAAAGCATTCAGTCCTACTGTGCTACTATGTTTACTCTCCTCAGGAGATTCATCATCTTTGGCAATGTTCATACATAATTCTTAACATAAGTATTGTGAATGACCAAGTAATGAGAACAGTTTGGACACACTGAAGCTCGTGTCACACAGTTCTGACACAGACTGGACCGTAGCGATGCTCAAAGAAGGAGAAAAATCCTCCTTCAGAGGAAGTTTCACACCCTGACGAGGTGTCACAGAGCCAACGATGCTTGTACTTTTATTTCCTCCTAAACCGTGATGAATGAGCAGTGTTCATATGTGTAGAAAACATATTCTCTCTCCATGAACTGAACATCTGTTTCATCTGAGCGGCTAGCTACCATGTTAGCTAGCAGTGAGTTCTTTCTTCTTAAAAGGCTGTTCAATGAATGATCACCTCTTTCCATAGAGAAGACATTACCCTAAAAAATGTCAACTGCACAGCTTTGGAATTAACAACAGTGTCCAGCCATAAAAACAATATTAGTTTAACATGAATCCACACAAGCGTGCTTCAATGTCTTTGCTGATAGAGGTCATGATATGGGCCTGTTTGATAACCTGTTTGAGTTGCCTTGTTGTCTCATTCTCTATAAGCCTTGAGAACAAAGAAGCCCCTCCAAGATTCAGCAAAAGACTTACAGGATGACCCGATGAAGGATGATGAAGACTAATGCATCACTGAAATCCATAGGATCGTTTCTTAACAACTTAAAACGCCATGGCGCCACTTTTGTAAGGGAACACAGAAAGTGTTGATATATATGGGGTGAAGGGTTTTCAATTGTCATTCAGAGCTTTGGGACACATTTCTCTGGATTGGTAAATGATTCAATGGTTTATCCTATTTTTTGTTGGGGGTCCACACACGCTCCAAACAACTGTTGGAGAAAATGGAGCTCCCAGAGGAAAGCCATGAAAGAACATGCAAAGTTCACAGAGAAATGATCCGGACCACTTATACCAAGGAATATATATATATATATTACCATGCCGTCCTACGTATAATATATTATATAATATATAATATGTAGGACAGCATGGTAAATGTCGAACAAAAGGATACCAAGGTTACACACAGTGGAAGAGGGTGAACTGGAATATACTGGAATATCATCAACCAGAAGGCAAAAAAACAATACCAACATTAAGCAGTTCCATTTTTTAGCTTTAAGTTTAAGGAAGATAAAGTTCATCTAATATCACAGAGAATTTGTGGGTGATTCCTGTCAGTGTGAGTTTGTAAGACTTGGTTTGAAATCTTGTTAAGACTGAACATCTGCTGTAGTTCTTTTGGAATCTTGTTTGTGGACTTCTCGACTTGATGCCATGTTCAGAATGAGTGGAATTTCTTTTCGACAGGACTACAAAATCAACTCTGCCTGTGGCTAATTAGCTAGATTGGCTTGCCAATTACAATTAGTGAACAGGATAATTAAGTATCTAAGTGGGCAATTATTCTTTTTGGTGATATGTCTTGAATAACTTTATCTCTCAAATTAATAAAGCAATTATGTTATGAAGTGGTTCAATTAGATTTGTGTAATATTATGCTTTGTTTAGTGATCTGCCGTGGATTTAGAAAGGGTTCAGACCCTGAGACTTTAGTGTGTCGTGAATTTTATTTTGAACCGAAATAACTGACGTTATTCATTTATCTATAGCTAAGTAACCATTAGCGGCACGGTGACTTAGTGGGTACTACTGTCGCCTCACAGCAAGAAGGTCCTGGGTTCGATCCCCGGGTGGGGCGATCTCGGGCCTTTCTGTGTGGAATTTGCATGTTCTCCCCGTGCCCGTGTGGGTTTCCTCCCACAGTCCAAAGACATGCTACCAGGTTGATTGGAGACACTAAATTGTCCTGTAGGTACCTGTGATGGACTCATGCATGGCACCCCATCCAGGGTGTTACCATGTGCCTTGCGACCGTTGAAGAGCTCTCCGATCCTAATTAGGATAAGAAGAAAATAAACTGAACTGAACTGAACCAATGCTTCCTTAGTGGTGAAGGCAATCTCATTATTCAGTGTGGCACAATGAAAAAATAAACATGGCGGACTATATACAGGTCAAAGAACTGAGTTGTTTGAGTTATAGTAATGAAAGACATTTTTGTCTTTGCTGAATGTTCTGGGTTTCCATTCAAACAGTAAGATAGGCTGTGCTGTACATTGTAGTTTCCGTTTATTCAGTAAAGTGAACCCCTGTCTTTCCCCCTGCAACCTAACTAATATTAGTTTGAGAAAATGTTACCGACCATGCTGTTGAACTGCAGTTCAACTTCTGGCGTGGTTGGCGTTACAGATCGCCTCCCCCTAAGGGTTTAAGTGGCGGCCCTAATGGGCTGAGTGCTCGCACCTGGCGTTCCCCAATAAAGCCGGGTGCAGCACTCAGTTCGGCACCGCCACTTCACATGCACTTCCGATCAGGCACGTCTCACCCGCATGCAGGTGTCCTGGGTCAGGGCCAGATCGGTATCGGCCAGGCCCAATGGGGTTCAGCCGGGTATGACTGAAAGGTCGGAGGTAACGGCGGTTGGAGTCCGTGGACCCCTACAGTTTCTAAGCCTTGACTCCCGCCTCTGCCCCAAATCAGCCACGCTGATTGGTTTTAAAGAAACCTGCCACTCCACAATCACTGTGATTGGTTATGCTCTTGCCCCTATTGCAGATTATCTTTGGCACAGAGAACTTTTTTTAAAAAAAAATGAGAATTATTATCTTTTCACAGTTTCCACTTTTTTTGGTTTGCTTAGATGAGCCCAGGACCAGAGAACTTGATAGTATTTCTGCATATAATGAATGTCAAGAAGCCATTCCACCAAATAGATGCTATTTGCTTGGTTTTACTCCCACAAATTCAACTCTGAATCTAAGAACACATATATTTACCTATTCAAAACATGTACTGGCAGCTTTATTTATTTTTAAAGAATTCTAAGCTGAAGATGGTAATATTTTTCTCTGTCCTGTTACCAAAACTCATGTGAAATTTAAAAAGCATGTTTAAAAGCATGTCAAATAATTCCTTTGGTTGTCCCTCAAGAAAGGGTTTATTTCAAAGAAGTGGTTGATAACTTGTTCAAATAATTGCTCTTTATGACTAAAAATCACTGTATATGCATGCACATTGTATTTTTAAAAAGATGCAAAGGCAATTTTATCTTCTCAAGAAGACCCAAATCTCAAATTGATCAATTTTTATCTATTTATTATTGAATAAGTGATGGACCAAACATAATTGAAAAAGTGGTTTATAAGAACAGTGGGAAACCAGAATGAAGACTCATGTGCCATGTGTGCTTTTCAGAAAAGTCAACATGAATTAGACATTCATGTCCTTTCAAGCCAAGTGTAAGCGCCCTTTAGTGGTTAAATTGATCATTGATGTTATAAGTGTGTCTCTTAAATCTATGCAGCTTTCCTGTTCAGCAGTTCCAGCTGTTCTTCCTGTGTGGTCTGGAACTCAATTATTTTATTGTGATTTTAGGTGTTTTGTCATTGGGGTCATTCTTGTGTTCCTTATCCACTATTGCCCACCGGAGATAAGTCACTTGTCTCTCTGCATTGTACTGGTTAGAGATTGGGTAAAAGAGGTCCTTACATTCAGGACATTCTCTGTACATGCACTCAATGTTTTGTGTGTCGTATGTGATGGCTTTGACAAGGTCATGCAGATTGCAGGCGCTGATCACTTTTAAGTGGGGCGGCTTCTGCACAATAAAACCCAGACTCTCACGCATCTTGCACATGGATGTGTCTCGGTTATTCAGAGAACAACCAAAAAAAGGTCGAAGCAAAAAGAAGAGTGAGTAAGAGATGGGGCTTTCTTCTTCAGCCAAAAACGTCATATCCAACTTTTTCAGGGACCGTTTTTTCTTTTTGTTTTTCTTTCAAGGGATGGTCTTACTCTTACTCTTCACCTTTGTTACGAGACTCCCAGTATCCATTGAGTACAAATCTCTCACTCTGCCTAACAAACGAATTTCAACTATGTTGTTCCGCTTCCGCTGGTAGGTGTAGTTAACCTTCTTATTTTTCTCATTCTTCGATCTTTTCTTTGAAAGCCCAATGAACTTTGAGCCAAGCATTGAAGCCTGTTCTTTTTCAGAACTTTTCCTGGGTTTTTTTAATGATTTGAAATCATCCCTCTCCCCCCTGTGCTGCTTTGTATTTGTTTCGGATATCCTCTTCCAGAGCCTTATGAAACAAAAGAGTATTCTGAATGGCCACATGTGGAAGCTGTCTCATCTGCCTTTTTACTTTGGTGTATTATTCTTTTTTGTATTATTTTCATTCCCTGGACTAGTTCCTTGTACTTATTTATTAATTTATTTTGGGGGGGGGGTCTTCAACAGAACCTATAAGTAAAATGCATCCATGTTGTTTTTGTTGTCGTTAATGTGTGCTTTTTATATTCATCGATCATTTGGTGTGGCCGCGTTATGCCCATTTTACTTCATTTTATTGATAAATTGAGTCAGTTGGACAACACTTTATTAAATTGCAAAAAATATACACACACATGCCCTATTGCCTTTCTTGCACATTTTCTTTGACACTTGACCCATTTCATAAACTACGTGTGCTAGTCGTAGCTGTGTGGAGGTGTGATGAGGTGTTGTAGAGATTCTTTCCTGTCCTTGATTCTATGGTATGTTTCCCTCCCACTTTATGCATCTTCTGCACTTTTCTCTCTCACTTAGGTTATGGATCCTTTTCTTCATGCCTGATTCTTGGTCCTTCCTGTATTTTTATCATTCTTTCTCAATATATTTCTCTCCTCTCAGCATCACATCGAGCATGATAGCATCACTGCTTTTCCCCCTGTCCCATCCTGATTGTGAGATCTTAAATCTCCACAACTTCACATCCGTCATTTCAACTGTAAAACATAAAAAGGTTAATAGTATTAAACTGACTAATATTCACACTAATAAATCAATAAACCAGAGGACTCCGCTTAGTCATGTTACACTTTGTTTGTCGGTGGAATAGCTCATAGGTTTCTCTTTGCATAATATAGTTTTTGGGTTTTTGCATAAAATAATAATTTTTGGTGCCCAGAGGTAGAGGACATCATTCTAAAATATTTAGGAAAGCATCTGCACTGCTGCGCAAAACTAGGTGAGCAACCCTCCAAATTATTTAAGTGCTGTCTAATATTACACCAGGATAATCAACATTATTGAAATTACCTGTGAGTAATTGTGATGCCTCAAATGATAGGCATTTCAAATAAGTTGCTGTGTATAGTATCATAAATCTCTATAAAAGGTTTTTTTTTTCTATATTGACATTCTTAATGTTTTTACTTAAGATAAGGTAGTATAGAAATACCTGTAGTTACTGCAACATTTGTGTGTTTGTGTTTAGGCGGAATAACTGGCTGTAGTCCATGAACGTACTGCTTCCTAATTACTGAGACAGGCAGAACTTAGCAGTGTGTGTGTGTGTGTGTGTGTGTGTGTGTGTGTGTATCAGAGAGCAGAAAGCAGATCTGATTATCTCCTGCTAAAAGATCTGAGCCAATATCCTGTTCAGGTAAAAGCAAACAGGCCCTGACATGAATCTAGTCTAAACAAGTCCGCTCTCATTAGGCGTGTACGTCTCATATTCTAAATTTAAACAAGATACCTTGGTCCAAGGTATAACCTTTAAAACTCTGATTCACCAAATGGAGCCTGTTTTTGGAGCCTTTGCCAAAAAACAGAAGCAGTCTGTGCACTTGGTGCTTCAGTCAAGCTGGTAAATGTGACACATGGTTTTGGAAACGCTGTAATGTATCCCCGAGTATTTATTATTATTATTATTATTATTACTATTGTATTTTTTAAGCATTTTCTCCCAATACAGCTGATCAAATTAATTCTCCTGCTGCTGGAAACTCTGGTTGTGTCAGCAGAGGATGCCTTCTGACATGTGCGCAATCCTCCAACTCCTTTAGAGTCACGCAATAATCTCCATGATCCTCCACTTTCTGTACCAGCTCCTCGAGCGACTATCCAGGGTTCTTACACAGTGTTAAATACCCTACCCAGTTTTGCATTTGTGGTCCATGTGGTATTTTCTTACACAACAAACACTACCAAGTATGCCCTCTATGGGGTGCCTAGCCAGCCAGTAACAGAGTAACAGAGTTGGGTTATCACAATACCAGGACTTAATTTGGACTTCAATACCAATACCTAGTCAGTATCACGATTCTTGATACCAAAATGATACAAAAGTTCTAATTCATAATGCAACATAATTTAATTAGAAAATAATTAAAATGCCAGCAGATCCATGAAGTGGCCAAATTACCAAAAAAGTTCATAGTAGAACTGTAAATAGTTGTACTATGACAAAATTAAAATAAATAAAAAAACATTGACAGTCCAAAGACACTCTACCAGGTTAATTGGACTGGTGCCCCATCCAGGTTGTTATTATGTGCCTTGCACCCGTTGAAGATCTGGGATTGGCTTTAGCAAGCCTAATTAAGGGGTTAAAGACAATGAACTGCACTAAGCTGAACAGTCCCAAGCCCAGATAAATAGGAAGGTTTGTGTCAGTAAGGGTATCCAGTGTAAAACCTATGCCAAATCATTTATGCAGAATATTGAACCTGAAAGCATGTCTCTCTTAATACATATTATGATCATGGGCTTGAGCTAGCTTAATTGATATTACAGCCTCACTGCTATTCTAATCAAACTAGATTTGAACATTAAGGGCCCTATCTAACACCCTGCACAATTCTTAAAGGGAATAGCAAGTGGCTGACTGGTGTATCGCATGTTAAGCCCAAAACACACTCACAAATAATTAAGAGGCTTAGTACATGTCTTTGGTGCATTTCGAGCCATGCAAGGCGTACTTTTTTGGTTATTATGATAGCAAAGACACACTGACACTTCCTAATTCAAGCTGCACAGTGCATGGTTGACGGCTCGTCTACAGATCTCTAGAATAAGGCCAGAACATATAGATTAACACAATTCTTTATTTTGTGAAAAAGTACAAAAAACTTCTCCAAATTGTTTTTATTTCTATTTTAATTTGCAAATAAAATAAAACACACTGCCGCTGTAGTGCACTTGACGCTTATTAGAATGACATTTAATATGTATACACACACAGAAAGTTTTATTCTTCCTCGACTTTAAACTTGATTTCAAAAGAACTCCTGTGTTTGATACTTCAAGGATACAACACCAGTAATTGCTCTGCAGATATATGCCGGGCATTGAGAGTAACGACATGCAGTTCTAAGCATTGTGTCACAATGTGAAACTATTTGGAATTGGACCAGCACTACACTCATATTAAAGCTTTTCTTAGAACCAGAAGGCACTCACTCACACACAGAAAAGGAGAGAGAGAGGAACAAACCAAAGAAGCTTCCACCACATATTGTGTGGATGGATTGGAATAGACGTCTAAAGTGTTTTTTGAAGAGGACATCATTCATTTTTATAAAGATTTTAGAGATCAGTATTCTTTAAGATGGCCATTACATTCATTACATTCATACAAATCTCTGTAGTAGTATTAACACTGATTTAAAATATGCTCATGTTCTCCTTATTTCTGCACCTGATGCCGATTCCATTTTAATTTATACCTGCCACTTGACTACATCGTGCAAAGCTTACACACCGTGTCCATTGTGAATTAAGGGTAACTTGAAGTGATCAGTATATAGGTTTGGGTTTTTTGATGTCCAGTATTTTTTATTTCTATTGACGAACCACATCTTCATCCTGCCCTAACAGGTTCTGTTGAAACAGGTTCTGTAGTTAACTATTACTGAAATAGCACCTTTATCAGCAGCATATACACACAATGTTGCTTTTAGTTAAATCTAACATCAATAACAAAATAATACAGTAAAATTGTGGCAGTAATATCACTTCGCAGTTAAATTTGTCTTCCGCATTTCACCCAATCCGTGCAGTGAAACACACATATACACACACACACGTGCCCAGAACGGTGGGCAGCCCTAGCCATGGTGCCCGATGAGCAGTTAGAGGTTAGGTGCCTTGCTCAAGGGAACTTCGTGACCTGTCGGCTATGAGAATTGAACCGGCAACATTCTGATCACAAGCCCAGTTCTCCAACCACCAGGCCACGACTGCCTCTAAATGACTGCCTCTTTATGGGTGGGATGATGGTTTAGGGGTAGCCCTATCACTTTGCAACATGAAAGTCCCGGTTAGATTCCCCAGTGGTGCCAGCTTGTTTCTTTGTATGTTTTCTTCCCACAGTCCAAAAACATGCAAGTAAGGTGAACTGGCGATTTGAAATTGCCCATGACTGTGTTTAACATTACAGACTTGAACTGAGGAATCTGTCCTTCCATGAATGTAACCAAAGGGTGTAAAACATGACGGTACAATCCTGATTAATTAATAATAAATTGTGACCATTTAGGCCATCTGTAGTTTAGAATCAGGGCACCACATGATAAATATTGAGATCAGTGCTGAGGTTTAAATTGGTGGATCTTTACACCTCTTACTCCCACTATATTTTAAAACACAGCCACTTCACTCTCACTGCTCCTACTCACATTGTTCTCTTTTATCTGATTTTCCTTTCGGTGTGAATTTTTAATGCATCACATTCATCACTTCGGGTGCTCCTTTTGTTACTTTCTCAAAAGACGAAGGGATAATGCTGCACCGAAAAATGACACATTATTTGTTCTGCCGAGTGTGAGGATGACACGTGGAGGTGTAAGTGGTTGAATGGGTCCATTTGATTTGCTTTTGCAGTTTCTAAAGATTAGAAGGAGCTGGCGCAAACATGCCTATATATAGTGAGCACAGGTCCATTTCTGTAATGTCCTATTTCAGTGCTATTAAGCCGCTCGTTTTCTTTTGTTGTTGCTGGACAACAGTGCTGTGTGATGAGGATGCAGAAAGAGGACGGCTGTTTGCCCAAAGTGAACGAACATTAGCTCTGTAAGAAATACACTGTGTGTATGTGTGGCAGCAGTTTATAATTTAGTGAATTTAGCTTTGGCTGTATTGCAGTAAACAATAATCAATTTTATCTACATACAATCCTACATCTACAAACCTTAGCTGCAGAAATTGGTATTCTAAATTCTACATTTATTTCTATTTATTTAATCAATTAAATGTAAGTTGTAAGTGGGGTGGGATGTTTTTTTTAAATAGAAAAATAATTTATATTTGATCATTTGTATTGTAATCAAATTTTACTAAGCCAACTAAGCAAAGTTGTCACCTCTAAGTAATTAAACTGGCAAAATGAGGTTTGTCAGAGGGGCCTGAAACAAAACAATATACATATTTAAATAACGCAATGTTCCTTTAGGGCCGGGGTGTAACACACAGTGCACAGAAGCCAATAAACACAACGCTGATAAAACCATTTGCATCCTTTTATAGTTATGTTGATTGCAGCTGAGATACGACAGGCAGAACGAGCAATGGCCCATCTAATGTGGGCTAAAATCTCCATGCCACACCCACGTTCACCTCGTATCTGGGAACGATGATGAGTTTTGCATCAATAATTTCAGATTGTCAAAATCAGCCTTTGATACATTATGCACCATGATAGGGTCCATCTGTAGAGCCAAAAGGTTACAGTCAACTGTGCCACCCGTGCCAGCTATTGCCTGGTCACTTGTGTGGAGTACAGGGTAGTGAGTGGGTGA
>JAYDZG010000001.1:39526183-39539738 GCA_034509265.1 Microcambeva bendego
ATACCATTTAAGTTAAGGTATTGGCCTATTACTCTGTGGGTTGCTTGTTCAAGCTCCACCTCTGCCAGATTGCCACAATGTAATCCATTTTGGAATAAAGCTGTAACAAAATGTGGAAAACGTGAAGTGCTGTGAATACTTTCTGGATGGACTGTATGTACTCTCCACATAAACTGAATAGATCAAGTTAAAAACGCAGTCAAACTATGCTAAAATGAGATTAAATGCTGTAAACCAAATATACATATGGCTATTTTACATCTTTAATGGGCAATCAATACATTTAAATCCAGGCTGTTAGCAATATCAGGGCCTGGCAAAATCATTAGACAACCTGTAGATCTATGAACTGTCAGCATGAATTCTATTGCTGAGAAACTTCCACTATGATCACTCATATCAATTCACGGCACAAAACCGGAATCCCAAGTTTGCCTGGAATGTAAGTCTATGTAACTCTAACATGCTTTAAAGAATGTAGTGGGAATTAACTGTTCCCCTTTCACTTATCAGAAAGATATGCCATCCTACTAATGACTTACTCACTCATGTAACTTTAGAAACTATGTAAACTCACATAAACCACATACACTAGATGGATTCACTCAAGAGTATGATTGGAATGTTATCAGACCAAAACACATTGATGTGCCATGAAGAGGATTTAGATAGGAATAATCAACGTGTGCCATCCAGGTTTGTGCATGGCCACACAAATACCAGGACAAGCTTTCAGATGTGTAGTAAACTGCCAGTATGAAGCTGTCAAAGGATGCTACAATTGTGTTACCATGCAGTTTATCAATCTTGTTTCCTGTTTACTTTGGTCAACTCTGAGTGTTGAAAAGGAAAAACAGAGCAACGACAGTTCAGGAAAGGATTAGACTATTAGTGCAGGTTTACATAATGAGATTTCAAGTGTATGGCACAGACAAGTCCTCTGCCCTTGTTTTTCACCTTTCTCTGGACAAAGCATATACTGTAATAAAAAAATGTTTTTCCATTGTATCAAACTTGTGGTCTCCATCCATGAATCTCCATGTACAATGAATCAGCTGTAGCTTTGTAAATCAAATGTTAAATGACTTAAACGTATCAGCATTTTAATGTTGTGTTAAAAACTTCACAAAGCCTTAATCTCAATCTTATCCAGCATATTTGGGAAGAATGGGCATGTTGTGCAAGCTTCAGCAACCAACCTAACCAAAGCTCTTGAGGATGAATGCTAGCAAAGCACTGAAGAAAGTATTAAAAGACAATAATCTGTTATGGCAGAAGCTAAAATAACACCATATCAACTCTGATGGTTGTGGAAAAACGGAGATGTAATCCCCTGTTTATAGTGAATTTATAGTCCAAATTATTTTTGTACTATATATTTTCATCCAACTATGTGTTTTTATTTATATATATTGTATGCAATTCCAACAATATGATGTAACATACTACATTGGGCAGTATATTTATAGTAAATAGTAAAACAAAGGTATGCACAGGATGAATATAAAATGTTAATTAGAAACACATTTATTAAATGGTACAATACCTGCGATCTGAAGGCTGTTGAAGCTGGGCTCCAGGATTGTCGCCATTGTTGAGGGCCGACAAAGCCTGACCAAGACAAAAGTATTAATAACAGATTACTTTGTATGTACACATTTAATTAACTGATAGATTTTTTTTATTTATATCGTACAAATAAGCAGAAGTGTATTTCAATTAAAAAAAATTAAGCACCCCTAGGACAGCATTTGGAAATTAGCCACAGTATGACAGATCTAGATTTATGAGCTGTGTAAAATCAACAGTACATACCGAAATTAATAATTCTGATTTTATTTTACTTGGGAAGTAGTTTGTAGGTAGTTGCATAATGTCACAGTAACCAGTGCCCACAGTTCTGTGATTCACTGGCATGGCACCATAAATGCTGAAATATAACATTATGTGTATTTTCAATATATAATTCTTTACATTTCTTGTATAGAAATGACGTTTTTAATGTTTCATGTTTACATTTTGAATTCATGAGGCATGTGTTACAAATTAACTTTAAAAATGACCTTGTCATGGACTGATGAGTTTGAGTCTACACAGTTTGGGTTTCAAATTTTGACTAATGGATATGTTGAAGCAACACGACAGTTATTAATTATCTCCATATGTGGTTCTGTGTTTCATTTTCACATTTGTTTTTCTTTTAAGTAAATAGTTAACACCAACCACTTGCACACTTTTGTGTTTTCAGTTACATGTTAAAATGTTTAGCTGTATGCTAATGAAGCTTAGAAGATCATTTGGCTGAGAGTTAAGGCAGCAGAGCTAAGACGGAAAATTAAAAGCACATGCTATGCTGCACCACTGCAATAAAGCCTAAAGAGTTCTTTTTTCTTTTAAGAATTATATGAAATATATGTGTGCTAGTTTCAAGATCAAATTACATAGACAATACCTCACTCTTATCTAGGCTTTTTATAGTGGTTACCTAAGATCAGGTGGCTTCAATATTACATTCTTAGTCTGTGCATCCTGTCATTAACGTGTGTAAATTACGACTTGAGTCCTTTATTCTTGATCAAACTTCAAACATAAACAATCTCTCAAAAAGAAAGAATTTGTTACCCATGTCATCCAAGTCCAGCCCATCATTCGAAATACGGCTCTTCGAAGAGAACATGAATAATCTGAGCTAATAGTCGAAGTGCTTCACCTTGTATAACTTTATTGTCTACAACACGCTTAATAAATTTAAATGAATGGACATACAGTTAATCAATATTATACCCTAATGCTGTAATTGTAATGACACATATCAGGTTCCCATTCTTGTTACTGTACACATTAATATAACTCCAGTTTGAGTACATTGTTGCATGGATGCAAGTCCTAATGTTGGCTAGCTAGGTCAAACATAATTAACTTATTTTAACGTTATTTTCAATTATCCTTAGGGTTTTGGTGAGTCCATGAATACTGGAAAACACTTCATTGCAGTGCAGCAAGGACACAAAAACGTTGCATGAGACAAACGGATTCAATATGTTTCAAACATGCACAATTACAAGCACATTCTTTAAAGTTGAATAAACACAAATGCAAAATAATTATGCATCTATAGTTAAACATTTAATTCATGTCCATGAGGTTACAACAAAACTGTGAAAAGAAAAAGTTCTGTTTCATTAATGTTTACTCTAACATGCATCAACTCACCCTGAGGATTTTGTAGAAACAATACTTTAGCCTTGCTGGACTATCATCCAAGAAGTGAGCAGAACCCAAATTAATGCCCGATGATGCTTTTGGCACTGATAGAGGCTGTGATCTCCAGCCTGAGATAGCAGACAAAGGAAAAGGCAAATGAGAGTGAGTGGAAAGCACTGCAGGAAGGGAAAAATCCAAATGCAGACCAGCTCAGAGAGAATTCCCTTTCACTCACTCTAACTCTCTCACTGTGTTCCCGCCTGTGTTTGTATCCCAGCACTCAATACTTCAACTGCTCTGGAATGTCAGGGAGGAAAAGCTAATGGAGTAACACACACACACTTACTTTAGCTGGGTCTGGAGCATGTTATGGTTCAGGGGAGGGGAAGGTGACTTCATAGGGATCATATTTAGTGCATGAGTGCATATGTGCAAACACAGTCTGTAAGAAATTAAATCATAATAAATAAAAATAGGTAACGTTTAAAAAACTATTATGTACATTTTAGTGTCTTATTCAGTGCCGCATTCAATCCTTGCTTCTAGTAACTATGTCAAATTTGGCATGTTAAAAGTTTTTAATGTTTTTCAATCTGCTGCAGCTTTTTTCACTTTGAGTGTGTAAAACTTCTATAATTTGATTAAATGTGATGTATAATTATCTCCTAATTATAAGCTGAAATGTTACTTACTGTTCAAAGCCAAGTAAGCTTGACATTTGTAATAGATAGTGTCATTTAAATAGGCACAGAGACATTAGTAGTGCTATCTGGGATGCACGTTAATACATATAAAGAGTTTAATGAAGTGTAAATATTTGTGTGCTATCTGTAAAGGGTGCACATGACATTTGACTAAATGACACCAGATTTGGATGATGGATGTCATTCTTAAACTGCATAATAAAAACTAACCTGAGTACTGGGAGAACAGTTCAGTGCAGAAGGCACACACACACAGAGAGAGAGAGAGAGAGAGAGAGAGAGAGAGAGACCACAGTACAATTTTCTATGACTTCTACATTCTTGGTTTTGCTCGAATTCCAAATCATTTAATTTTGGCGGGGTCTGGAGACTATTACTGATGGCATCATGGGGCCCAGGTGAGGGGCACCAGATTTTCTCCCTGCTACCTACCACTCACTTTTCAACAACACTCAGACCTTCCTCCTTTTTTTCAGTGCGTAGTTAGTTTTGTCTTTCTTCCTTTTTTATCTAGATTTGTAGTTCTTTCTTTCTTTCTTTTTTATATTGTACTTTTTTAATTTGAATTGTACGTGTGTTCTTTTTTGCTCGCTAGCAAATAAATTTCACAAAATTGTAAACATTACGTGAAAAATATCTGAAATATTGAGATTTATTTTTAAGCCCATTCTGACTTTACCTTCTTTATATTTGCTTACCTTTTATTTTCTAACTTTCTTCTTTTTTGCTTGCCTTATTTCTGCATGTGTCCTGGCCTGCTTCAGTCACCCTTCATCCCTTTGCTTACTTGCCTTTGCAAATGAATCTGGTTACTCATGTAATCCCATAAGTTTTCCAATCAGATTTCTTAATCTACATCTGTCAGTGGAGGCTTGTCTTCTTTTCCCTTTGCCTCGGACAGGAAGTGAGAGAATCAGCTGACAGGAAGGGTACGGCAAAGACCTCTTGTTGCACTGCGTGTGCTGTACATCAAACCAGGAACTGAATTGGCTTCCATCCCAAACACACCCCAAATCCTTCCTGTATTGTATACCGCCCTTCCGCTTTCTAATAGACAACACCCATGATGGAGTTAGAGTCTGGGACATGTCATCCTCCCTAAAATAAATCACTCAGTGTGTAAATGTGTGTTAATCATTTTGGTAAATGAATAAGTCTCTTTTTGACCTATACCATCCCTGAAAAAAGAGATGACTGTTATGCTGTATATGAAACTACCACATTGCATTTGCATGGCTTGCTTACCGGTATGTTGTATGTGACTTGGCTTTACACGCTTGGCTTTCCTGTGATAAATCTCAACCTTCCTACAGACACACCCACACAATCAGGCACGTACACACATTCACACCATTGCTCAAGTGAAATCCTTAAACCCCTAATGAAAGACAGCCTTCAGGATGGATTTACTACCATCCTAAATTAGGTTTGCTTTCTGAATGCCAGTGTCCTTGTGCACCTATCTCAAACAAAATATGGATAGCACATTTCAGGTAGTTAAGTGTAACACTGGTGTAATCTTTAAAGGGAAATTAGTTAGCTGTTTAATCTCCACCCATTACTGACCGCACCACAGTAGGCCAATGTGAGGTAAACACAAAAGCCATTTATTACCATTTATAATGTCTTTGATTTAAACTAAAATGAGGGGGCAACTTAAATGATGTGAGGGTTGAGTAAGCCGGACTCATTTGTCATAACAGATTTGGACCAGCCCACTGTCTCTTTTCAGCCGTACATGACGCAAACATGCTTTTGATTTTGGAATACTGTCCTGGTACATAGCCACACCATCATGCTAAAATGTGCATAGTTGACCATCTATATAATTCTCTTACTTCTTGATGTTGTTGCTGAGACCTATGTTAAATACTAATGTTGAGCAGATCGAGCATTGTAGTATTGTTGCTTGTAGCAAATAATAGTATTAATTAAATATGTCATGCCTTTGCTTTTTCTGTATGTCGTTGAAGTTTATGAATGAGTGTTTGTGGAAGTATATAGTACAACATTTTTTATTTGAAGAGTGGGTCATGTGAGCTTAGTGGGGACAAGATTTTACTATAAATGATCTACTGCATTAAGTACATTGTAACAGAAACCCTTACTTCAGAACAGAATTTCGTTAAAGTTGGTAAGTTTTTGGGTTGTGAAAATTTGATATCAATTTTAATTTGTTATAGTGTACATTAGGACAATTCGACCCTCATGATAAATTACTGTGCTTGAGGTGCAGCATTGTTGGTGTGGTCCTTAAAGGTCAAATAAAATCATAGTTGTAGATTTGTTGCATGTTGGTTTATTAATAATAATTATCATCCATTATGAAATCCAATTTTCAAAGTTGGGAGATTTTGTGAAATTCAGTAAAACAGGAATGGGTGATGTGTTCTCTTGAAGCTTTATTAAAAAGTCAAAAATGACTTTTACTGTCATGTATTTTACTTTTCCCCTGGTGGGGCGATCTCTGGCCTTTCTGTGCGGAGTTTGCATGTTCTCCCCGTGCCTGCGTGGGTTTCCTCCGGGCACTCCGGTTTCCTCCCACAGCCCAAAGACATGCTACCAGGTTAATTGGAGACACTGAATCGTCCTGTAGGTTTACCCAGCCGTGTAACTGGGAACAGTTGCACGCCGGTCCCAAGCCTGGATAAATGAGGAGGGGTGGAGAAAGCAATGGCAAACTACTCCACTATCATTGCCGAAATACTTCATGATCGATGATCCATCAAGTGACCGAGAGTCGGCTGCGACTAATCGGATAATCATCATCATCAAGTTACCATTATGATGACGTGGAAACTAGTTTTAAACAAATAAAAAAATAGGATTTTAAACAACAATTAAAAAAAAAACTTTCATTCACAAATGATTCTAAACGATTCACTATAGTAGGAGCCACTTTACAAGCAGTTACATCTGTCCAACATTGGTTTTGTATTTATAAGCTTTGCACACCTGGATGTGGATTAGCATTTAGCAGAAATTCTGATTCAAAGTGACTTACATTTGATTTATTTATGAATAGGCTTTGCTCAGTGGCCCAACAGTCTTGACTTGAAGTGACGGGGCTTAAATCAACAAGCTTATCATTATTAGTCCAGTACCTAACATGCCCATGTGTGTGTATGTTTCCCTTTTTCATCAAATAAAAACAAAACCCTACTGATGCAGATTACAGATCCAGATTATGATTAAGCATTTTATTATTTATTATATATAACATTATTTATTCTGACAACACGGTTTTCTTTTACTCTTTCCTAAATCCTTACTCTCTCTATTTGGCTCTCTTTACTACTCTTCTTTATTACCCACACTGTCAGAAGGTCCTGGGTTCGATCCCCGGGTGGGACGGTCCGTGTCCTTTCTGTGTGAAGTTTAGCATGTTCTCCATGTGTCTGTGTGGGTTTACTCCGTGTGCTCTGGTTTCCTCCTACAGTCCAAAAGCATGCAGCAGGTTAATTGGAGAGACAAAATTGTCCACGACTGTGTTGAATATAAAACTTGTGAAAAGATGAACCTTG
The DNA here is from genome assembly GCA_034509265.1 of Microcambeva bendego. Lineage (NCBI taxonomy): Eukaryota > Metazoa > Chordata > Actinopteri > Siluriformes > Trichomycteridae > Microcambeva > Microcambeva bendego. The sequence goes on from JAYDZG010000001.1 coordinate 39,533,616, forward strand.
AGTAATGAAGAACTGTGTGTGTTTGTGTGTGTGTGTGTGTGTGTGTGTGTGTGTGTGTGTGTCATGAATGTAGCCAAGGGTGTGGAACATGACGTTATATCCTAATAAACAAACAAACAAACCCACACTGTTACTTGCACTACTTTTTTTTACTGTACTATACTTCTTTATTTCTGTCCATGTTTGCTGACTGCTGTATTGGGATCATCTGGTCTGCATATTTATTGATTATTCTAAATCCTACCACTTTCATATAAAAGAATTTGATGGATTTGCGATTACTGAATTTATCTGTTCGTCTATACTTTTAATCACTTGCTGTATCCCAGATCTACTGACAGGGACTCAAATGTACAAGATACAGGTACATTCAGTGGAAATAGTCATTCATTTTTCCACATAATAACATGTTGCTGTACATTTTTGTCCTTCTATACCATTAATGTTTTTTCTCTTTGTAGAATCAATTTCTTCTCATTTCAGGAACAATCCGACATCTTTCCGTTCTTGTCAGTGTCAGTGAACTCGGGCACTATTATTTACACTTAATACTGTACCTAAGTGCTTGTGGGTGGATGCTATTTTTCTGCCTTATTTGACTGTAATGTCGGGTACTTAAATAGAACAGATGTGCTTCTTTATTTCAAAGTCTGGAGAAAATCCACATTGTCAAACTCAATCTATTTGAAATTGCTCTCATATCCTGGAGGGAAGCTGCATTCCTACGTGCACAGTTCACTGACGAAAGAACATTCTCACTTTTTATTCAGCTTAGATAAGCAATATAGTTTTTATTATCCAAGTTTAAGTAGATAAATACTGTTATAATTGTCAGTTTTTATGTGAGAATATGAAATTCAGATTCAGTTTTAATAGTAGTTTGTTTTGTAGTTTTAATAGCTTTAATATAAATAGTTTTAATATATACACTGTTTAAAATGATGATGGTTTTAAAATGTATTTTATGTTGGGCTGGGAGAGGGTGACAACACAGGTGGGTGGACACTGCTGTCACTTCACAGCAGGGAGGTCCTGGTACGATTTTTGCCCTTACGGTGTGATGTTAACACCAGCATGTTCCTCCTGTTTCAGCAAGGGTTACTCTAAGTGTAATTTGGCAAAGCTTTTACATTGGTTGCTCTTCCTAACACAACCCTCACTGTTTATCCGGGCTTGAGACCGGCACTATAATGCACTGGTTAATGCTTCCTAGTGGCTAGAGACCTATAGGACAATTCAGTGTTTCTAATTAGCCTGGCTGCATGTTTTAAGACTGTTAGAAAGAAAAGAATCAGAGCACCTGGAGAAAACCCCATGCAGACATGGGGAGAACATGCAAAGGACACATAGAATGCACTTGGACTGCCTCATCTGGGAACCGAACCCAGCACGATACTGAGCCACCATGTCACCCTAAATATAAATGTAGACTAATAATAATTATTATTGGAAGATAATTTATTAAGTTTAGTTTATTAATTCATTTACTTTCATCTACATGAATAAATGCAGACAAATATAAGAAGTATAGTCATTCATTTATTTTATATACATATAGATAGACAGACAGACAGACAGACAGACAGATAGAAAGACTGCTTGACTATGGGATAACTTATGTTATATGACTATATTTCCTTTTTCATTTTTATTTGTTCTAAATGAAGTCATACTCAGACAGCAATGGAACAGGTGTGTACTTGGTGAATGCAGCATTAACACCTGTCACTAGTGTACTGAGTGTGTAATGTTGGTCTCTGACCCTCACCAGTGTGCCAGCGGGCCCTCGTGCCAGCATGGCTGTAACGGCTCACTGTGTATCTGATTAGTTAGTCTCCTCTTGTGCTCCGCTCACTCAGGGATGGAACATCTGCTTAATTCGCTGGTATTGATGGTGGCGCGGTTGCATGGCTGGGTGTCTTATTAATCACCCGTGGCTGAGCACTGACCTTTCATGGTGAGCTCCTGGCCGTGGCCCCACAGCCTCTTGGGACGCACTGACATGCCTTTGCACATTTGCTAATGCCAATCTACCCATGCCTGGCCACCAGGATAGAAAGACCAAAATAAAACAAAAGCATTGATCATTTACTGACCTATGCATTCTACTTTGTGGTTGAGTGAGTGTGATTAGTGGCTTCAAAATGCTTGACCTGCTTTAGCTATGCGTGCAACACATTTATTTGGAGCTTCACACTCACATCATGCCACAAAACACACAATTATGCAGAAACCATCTAACAGGCAGGAGTGACACTAAAATAATGTTGATTTTATTTTGCCTCTTTATTCACATGTAAGTGGGGCAGGAAAATTGGAACAGACAGGCTGAACATTTGTGGACACTTATGAGCTTTATGAACATGGCATTTAAAAAGCACGGCCTTACATATGGCCCTCTACCAATGTTTGGAAGGCTACATACAAGGGTAACCATATTAGTATTAAGTATTACTAATAAGTATTGATTCGTATTAGTAAGTGTTCATTTTATGCTTTTGCTTTGCCTGTCTGGCTGTTTTTATCTAAGAGTTTTTTCGCTAATAAAATTTATAGTCCCTCTTAACTGCCTTAATGATGTATTGTGGAACAGTGCAACGGTGGAAATTACAGGCTGTAAAAACAAGAAAGACTTTAATGTATTTTTATAGCCTTCGCATGCTTTTTAAGCATCACTTAGCTTTAATTTTAGATCATCAGTTTGCTGCTTAAAAGGCCCATGAAGTGTTAGAACAGGATGTGAAGAGAACGCATTGCCTCTGAATTTGTCACCTAACAATTCTAAGTGACACTGTTTGGCCTACCAGCTGAAAGTGCTCATTCATTTAAACATACATACATAGATGGTCTAAAATTGACAAATATATTCAGACTTTCTACTTGTGTGATTCTACAATCTATTTAAATGAGTATAATTCCATATAGCTAAGTATATTTTTCTACGTATGGACTGTGTACAGTGGACCAAGCAAATTGAGTGTCAAATTTCAAAAGGCAGAAAAACACACCAATCATATAATTTGGAAACTTTATAAAGATCCACTACTATTGTGACTGTCAAATCTTTTTTATGAGCTGCTGGTGGTGAGACAGTTATACAATGAATGACAGAAAGTACCTTTATTACACGCTTCCACATTTATTATATTATTTCTAATTCCAGAGCCACTTTACATAAAAAGTACATAAAGTATAAAATACAAATAATCCACCAGTACCCATGTCAATGAACACACAGCTCTGGACAAAGCAATTCTTCAGAAGCTTTATAGAGAACTTCACCTAGGTCAGAGACACCATGTACCCATGTGTAGCTTCTGGCGTCCATTTTCAGAACAGATTGCGTGGGGATTTTTGACAGGACGCTGGCATGGAAGTGCAGGTCTGGCAATTAACCTTGATGTCACTGTAATTACTAAGTCACTTTAGTCAAATGAATTAATTTCCCAAAAGGATGGTGCAACAAAATGATCTTGCAAATTGAGCCAGTATGGAAGCTGGTAGGAGGAAGGAGAAAAACAAAAGGAGGTTAGTCTTGCTCCTGGGTTCAGGACATCTTTTGGTGATAAAACGATCAGCAAAAGCAGGTGCACCATGAATTTAGAAGCTGATGGATTGTGGGAGAAGATATATCACAATAAAGCTGGATTAACACAGTCAAATACCTAAATGTTGTGACACAGAAGCTTCCTGGTTCTAACCTGTCTGGAAATTTCATCATCTAAAAATGTTTTGAAGTCTCAGTGTTTAAAGCAGAAGTGTCTCTTATTGCAAGGTCTTTGTCTTTCTGTCTAACCATCTGTCTGTCTGGCTGCATGCTCATTTTACAGAGCCTTGTAACACATGGTAGACTTTTATGAGCTGAAAGATATGAAACTGAGTAGACAGTATGGCTCTGAATTTGGATTCTGGCTCTGGGTTCCTTTTTCATGTTTATAATCCTCTGTGTCTGACTAAGAAGGAAACGCCGGAGCATTCAGATTGCACACTGCTTAAATTAGTATGCAAATGCATTATCGTTATTATTTTTTATTTCTCCAGTGACGACATTAAACGAAATTATTTTATACTGCATAGTTAAAACAATAATGGACTCAGGCATTGTAGAATATTAATTAAAATACAGCATTTTTCTTTTCTTCACGAATAAATTCACTGTGTTAAGTGCATACAAAGGTGCGAATCTAATGACAGTGTAGATTCTCGTTGATACCCTTAAGGAACATGGTGTTTTGTTTCCTTGCACTCAGCCGTGTTACTTCCGATAGAAACTTTAATAAAGATTCAGATTTTTAACCAGTACTTTAACCTAGATGGTGTTAACACTGTACGGCAACATATGTCCTGTAAACCCGGTCCATTCAAAGATTTACACACTTACACCTAGGAGCAATTTGCATATTCTTCAGAGAGAACTGACACCAACATTAAATCACCAACAGCGACCAGAAATGAGGATCAAACCCAGGTCCCCAGGGCCCTTGTTACAATATGGCACTAACTCTACCAGCTCTGCCACCAGGTTGCCCTCTGCCATTCATTCTTTTTGATATGGGGCTATGGCTAAAGGGAAAAAAATGGGATCATGAATTATAAACATATTGGAAAGCCAAAAGACCTCGTGTTTCCTCCATTATATTTTACATCTAGCTTCATAATCCAAATACTGAATCCCATGCATTTACCAGCCCAAACGTGTCAGTGGTGCCCTGTGATGAACTGGCAACATGTCCAGGATGGATTTCAATGTGGCACGTGACCAGTGAAGCAATAAACTAAAGAAATTAGTGAGTGGATAAATAAACAACTGATGGCTTAGGTGTTAAAGTACTGGGCCGGTAATCCGAAGGTCAACAGTCCAAGCCTCATCACCACAGAGTTGCCACTGTTGGGCCCCTGAGCAAACCTAACCCTCAATTGCTCAAAATTGAGTTACATACATAAAAAGATAGATAAAACATCCTCTAATTGATGAAAATGTAAATTAATTTAATAACTGAATGAATTATTTTCAGCCATTGATCCTATTTGGTCAAATTTGATTGCATTATTTTGGTTTACCCCAAATGATTAATTTATTTTGTAAGTGTTATTCCATGGAAACTGCTACGTACTAAGTCATGATCTGAGAGTCTATTAATGGTGACAGCTCAGATATGAATTCAACATTAAGGATGGTCAGAATAAGCCACTATTATGCTGCCTTTATTAAATTTATTAAAATAGTGTTATGCAAATCCACCTAAATTAAAGTGTGATTTATGTAACGGACAATAATGATGAGAAATGAGCTGCAGAGACATGAGTTAAGTGAGTGTCACTGACAGACGTGGTTGATTCCAGGGCACTCTCATGTTTGTGTGTGTAAAATGCAATATGGAACTAACACACCCTGGAATGTGAAGAAATGGGTAATACTGTAGATAGACAGTGTACCACTTCCAGTGCCTGAGAATTAATCCTTTGTTCATATACTATATTGAGTAAAAACATATATATTAACTTTTTTTTCAAATGTAGTAGGGCAGGATGACTCAGTGGGCAGCTCTGTTGTCTCACAGAGAGAATGTCCTGGGTTTAAGTCATGAACAATCATAGTGCGTTCTGTGTGGAGTTTCCATGTCCTCCCAGTGTCTGAGTAAGTGAATGAGTTTGATATTACAAACTTGAACTGATGAATTTTTGTGTAACCAGTAATTATCTGTATGAATGTAACCAAAACAAACACACAAAAAACTCATACAATAAATAAATACATTATGTTTAGTTGTAAAAGGTTCTAGTTTTTCTCTAATCCATTCTTTAAGAAGCATCATCTTTCAATGACTTGGATTTTTGAATGTTAAAAATGTTGGTAAAAATCACATCATAGGGTGACATTGGGCATCAGTGTAAAACATAAATGTCCTCAGTGCATAAATGTCCTCAGTGCAACAGTTCATAGTAAAAGAGAATTTTAGGTCATTGGTAATATAAATGAGAGTAAATACAAAACTAAATTGATGGGTTAAAAATATACTACTACTTTTTAATTATTTTATTAATTTATTTGATTCTTTATTTGTTTGTTGTTCAATGCCATATCTGCAGTATGTACACCATCGAGACTGACAAGTCTTAAGA
>JAYDZG010000001.1:39555194-39570304 GCA_034509265.1 Microcambeva bendego
CACACACACACACACACACACACACACACAGAGAGAGAGAGAGAGAGAGAGAGAGAGAGAGAGAGAAAGAGAGATACAAAAAGATGAATAAAAGAAGGAAATAGACTTCAAACAGGAAGTTTACTTTGATGTGAAACAGGTGATTCTTTCAAGGCATTTCAATGTTTGCGATCATTTTATTTGGCTTTTTGTACTTCATATTTATACAAGACGTGAGTCAAGATCAGAGCACACTAGTGATTTTTGTTTTCTTTTTTATTACACTTAGGCCAAATACATCTGAAGTATGTTTGAGAGTTTATTCCCTGTATATGTCCGGTTTTCAACATATGGGTCTGGCTGTTTTTCTTTTTGCAGTGAATAATAAAATAACAATAGCAAATTATATATCTGGAGTAATAAATAAATGAATTAATGGATGTATAGTCGTATTTTTCTTGTAGATGTTAGGTTACAGACCCCAGTGCAGGACATTATTTTTAATACTTTCTGCATCTAATATATTGAATCCATAAACTATATCACAAAAAGTATGTGGAATTCAATCAGTGTGATAACGGCTGAGCTTTCAGTTGCATAATAGACATTAATGAAAGCAGTAAACTTGTATGAACTCAAAAACTTAACAGAATATTCAGCACATATGAATAGCTAAATTAAAGATCAGAACTCCAGTTGTGAGGGAATTCTGATAACTTGGTTCAGCACTTAAAAGGCTGATTTAAGTCTGCTGCAATAAGAAAACTAAAAGTTAAGTGGACCTTACTAACCCTTTATTGATAAATTAAATATGTAATATAATTGGTGAGTGTAATACATGTCAGCTTAGCTTTTAAAAAAATGTCAGCAGTCACATTTATGCTCTGCATCAGGCTCTTCAAAAGGTGTATATATATATATACATATATAGGCACCAGTACCCGATCAGTGGTTTAAAAAAACAAAAAAAAAAAACAAGGGACAACCATGGCCTGGTGGTTAGAGAACTGGGTTTGTGATCAGAACGTTGCTGGTTTGATTCCAAGAGCTTACAGATTACAACTGTAGTGCCCTTGAGCAAGGCACTCAACCCCTAACTGCTCCCCTGCCCAACACTTTGCTTTCTGCCCCCTAGTGTTCACTAGTGTATATGTGTGTGTTTCAGTGCATTGGGTTATTATTTTATTGCATAAATTTAACTGTGTTTCTGATGGTTTTTGATGAGCCTGTGCTGCTACGGGATAACAGGTCATCTTAATAGGATAATTTTGCAGTTTCATCCAATCATCTGTTCCTTTTGAAAGCCTGTTTTCTGTAACCATGGGCCCATTTGTGAATCACATTTGCATTTGTGTGATTGTTTTTTTTTTACCAAGATGAATTATGGCAGTGTTCCTGGGGCAGCATGTCATCTTTCCTCTTTGTGAAAAATCTGACTGGATGCTGTTAGACAAAATGAAACGGTGTGTTGTATGTATTTGTTTTGGGCATCGGTTGGCCATTTCATTCCGTTAGAAAATGAAATCACGTAAAATTATGCTATGCTGAGTCATTTTTTCGACCCATGTTAATGTTTTTCATGTTGATGGGTGAATTATTGTTTTGTCTGTAAATTTAATGCACATGTAATTTAGCATATTTGTCATAATTTGGAAGCATGTATTTGTCACAAATCGAAGCCTCTTCATGCTCCTGGAGCTCATGTTTGTGCCACGCCCTTCTCTCCTGGCGCACATTCTGAAGGTGGTTATGTTTTCAGTTCCGGGAACTGGGAACAACACGAGAACATGCCCACATGGGCTGGCAGATGCAAGCTCATTTGAAGGCTTACAAAAAAAGAAAGAGAAATCCCTTTATCAGACAGAGAAAACACATCCAAGTTCTGCAAGAACAATTCTGTCCCTAAAATACTTTTATTACCTCGGCCCGTAGGCTTACTCATGGACCTCTATAAGGTGCCTTCTTCCCTAGCATGAAACACGCTAGCACAGGAAAAAATAAAGAGGCAAGCAAAAGAGAATTACACCACAGGCAATTATGTCCCTAAAATACTTGTATTACCTCAGTCCAAGGGCCTACATGCTAACCTCTATAAAGTATGGTGTTACTTTGTGCAAGAGACCATGGATAGAGAGGGTGTGAGAAGGACGCCTGGATGAGCCCAACCTTAAATAATTGCTCAGTCAGGTGCACCTCGTTGCCGGTGATTGCACAGAGGAGGTTTGGGAGGAAATGTTCTTTACATAATATATCCCACCCACTAACAGGTGCCATAATGAAGAGCTAATCAGTGCTATTCACTTCACCTTTCAGAGATCTGGTCATGTTATGCCTGGCCTATGTAAATAATTGCAATTGTATATAAATAAAATATGAATTTAAAATATCACTTTACAAAGACCAAATTAAAGTAGAAAAGAGAAGAATCTATTGTCAGAAGACCTTAATGGATCATTACCATAATCACTTCAGTTTCACTACTATGGTTGGTACTATGGTATCATGAAATGTTTCATGAAAACTGTTTATGTTCAGCAGAATTGCTTAGAAGGTTTAATTTTTAGATTATAATTATACAAGTCTGTATGTAAATGACTTTTACTAAAAGTTGATCAAACAAGTCATAATTATGTATCTCAGCAGGTACAAAGCGGGTCAAATTACAGTGGTAAACATGTTCGTTTTGCTCAAATGAATTGTCAATTAGGTTTAAACTCATTATAGTGAAAGGATGTGTGAATGAGAACGTGAGTGATGGTGAGTAAAAAAAAGCTGGGTCATTTCCTGAGAAACACATCAATTTAAAAGCTGCTAATTATCTGCACAGTGTCCTGTCCATCCCTGCAATTTCTGTCATGATTAAAGTGCAGGCTAATCAAGCAAATACCTCTAATTATAGCCAGCAGGACTTTCAGCCTCCACAGGCATGCTGCAATGTTTAAAAGCGCCGTTTCTCAAAGAACTTGATGCTTTCTCAGACCAAACAATCTAAAGGTGTGTTCTCAGACACTGACATGTTTTGCTGGGTTTGTTAATCTTCTTAGTGATTTTTTTACTTAATCACCTTTAAACAGACAATGTAATTCACACACAGACACTTTCTGAGCCTCTTATCCTAATCAGGGTCGCAGCGGGTAGAGTCTATCTCAGTTCTCAATGAGCTGAACGCACTAAAAAAAACCCGCACAGGACGCCTGTCAATCGCACGGCAGACTCACACAGACGGGTATCAGAACATATTTACTATCTTTAATTGATCTGACTGCACATCTTAAGACTTTGGGAGGAAACTGAAGCTTCCTGGGGAAACTAACACAGAGAGAACATGCAAACATCACAAAAAGGACCCAGACCACGCCATCTGGGAATCGAACCCAGGACCTTCTAGCTGTGCAGTGACAGTGCTATATAGTAATAATAATAATAACAACAACAACAACAACAACAAGATCATCAATAATAATAATAATAATAATAATAATAAGGTGGCACAATGACTCACCTCATAGCCAGAAGGTCCCGGGTCTAAGTACGTTCTGCTGTGAGTTTTCATGTTTTTCAGTGGGTTTCCTCCAGGTTTTCCTCCAATAGTCCGAAAACATGTGTGTGTGTGTCCATCCAGGGTGTTTCTGTGTGTCTTGTTCCCATTGAACCCCCCCGATGGCCGATGACCTTGGTTCAGCAAGCAGCTCAAAAGGGAGTTAGTAATGATAATAATAATGATGATTTTGTCCAAATAGTGTAGGTGTAAACCTCTTTCTAACACCTAAGGCTGTTTAGTTGGTACCTCTGCATGGTTATATAATTGTATTACATCACCAGTGTGTAGTGGTCAAGTACTTAGTACAAAGTCTTATAGGGAAATTTTTGAATACTGAGTGTGAGTTCCTTCCTGTTATGAGTGTAAATCAGAGCTGCATGCCGAGAGCTTCTTTTATCAATAAGTTGCAGTTATGTTGTGTCCAAATGGCTGCCACCACCCACTACTTCCTCACCACTAACACTCTGTCTGCCACATGGAAAGTGTAACCCAACCAACCACTTTAATCAGCCTCCACATGAAGTATTTATACTCTCACTATCTCCTCTCCTTGGCAAACAGTATTAATATTGGCTCCACAGTCTCTATCTATCTGATTACTTCTGGTGAAACCTTAGACCACGTATTGTGACATTACACTGACCGTTTTTAATACTACAATGATAGAACTTTAATAGCATAGTGTATATTATTTAGTCCATTTAGTTAATTTTATCCTTACTTGACCTCCAGATGGACTGTTCATGAAGTGTAAATTTGATTCAACATCATGCCATCAGTACATACTGCAGCATCAAACTTCTTCTTTTGGCTGCTCCCCTCAGGGGTCCTCACAGTGCATCCTGATCTGAATTATGGATTTGGCATGGTTTTTATGCTTGGTTCTTTCCCGATATAACCCTCCCTATTTATCCAGGTGTGGTACTGGTACTACAATGCACTGGTTATGCAGTATTCAGTGTTATTATTTAGACAATTTAGTGTTTCTAATTAACCTCACATGCATGATTTTGGACTGTGGAAAGAAATCGGAGCTCCCAGAAGAAACCCTACAGACTTGGGAAGAACATGCACAAAAAGAACATGGACAGCTCCGCATGGGGATCGAACCCAAGACCTTTTTGCTGTGAGGTGACAGTGCTACCCAATGAGCCAAAGTGCTGCCCTGATGTCTTTTAATAATCTCAAACAATAATTAGGGGGTGGATGTGTAAGTAGACACATACAGAACAATGGATTGTTATGTTTGGAAGCTGAGTGCAGGATCTTATATTGTACGCCACATTGGAACCTGACCTGCCGTAAGTCTTACCGGATTAAGTGGTTGATGCAGTCAATCGATCAACCAATCAATCAATGAGCAAACACAAAGCCAACACCACCTGACCCTGTTTACAAATGTAACTGCCCTTGTACATAATTTAACATGTCAAGTCAATTTATTTTTATAGTGATTTAATAGTGCAATAGACATTGTCACTAAGCAGCTTTACAGTTAGGACCACCAGACCTAAAATACCTGTTGAGCAAGCCGAGGGCGACTGTGGCATGGAAAAAGTCCCTAAAAGACAGGGAGAAACCTTAAGAGGATGCAGACTCAGCTGGGACCCAATGCTTCCTGGGTGGACTGGAAAATATTTAAATAAACATGATGTATCCAACTCATGCAAATAATACAAATAACACAAACACAAAATTACATTAAATTAAAAGTTTTAACTAGCAGAAATGAACTACTTCCATCAGAAATATCACTTCAGAGTAAAACAGAAGATATCGTTAAAAAGTGAAATTATTAAAAGTAAAGTAAATAAACAAGTTTTATAGAGAGTAGCTTTTGGCTTGGGCATCCCTGACTATTACACTGCATAAGCAAAAGGAAGAGCGAGAAGGGAACAAGGTCATGAAGGCTTTCCCAGGACATCAGCACCCACCTCACCTTCATTAAACCTGAGTGATCGTACAGGAGAAGCAGAGCTACAGCAACCCATCATCCCTGATCACCAGAAGTTTCTGTGACCAAGAACTTCCAAGCTCTGCTCCATTGCCATCTCTGTCTGTCTTCCTAATCACCACGGTGGAAATATTTTAGCATATGGTATTTAATTACTTCACTTCAGACACTCTGTAGGTTGTGTTTTTTTTTCTTTTAAAATACCAATTTAAGGTCCAACCATAGAAACGTAAGTTTATTTCCCCTTCTCAGTGGGTGCAAGGCACTAAGAAACACCCTGGATGGGGCAACAGTTCATCTCAGGGCAGACATACATATACACAAGTACATTAACCTCTAAGGCAGTCCAGTCCACAATTAACCTGATTATGAGAGAAATTTATAACTCCAGAAGGAAACCCACAGGAAGGAAAGGGGAGAACATGCAAACTCTGCCAAGAAAAGGACTGGGGATCAAACCCAGAAACTTCATCTTAATGTAAGTAAAGCTGATACAATGTTTTTTTGTACATATAACTGTATAACTATTGCCATAACAACTTGTGTGATGTTAAGCAGCAATGCAGAAAGCAAGAAAGTTCAAAGTTTCTTGTTTATAAATTATAAATTTAGCTGCAATTAAGGTTTTCAACAGAAGATTTTATACAATACAGCACTGTGGAAGTTAAATGTCTCAAGTTAAATTGTTTCTTTTCTAAGCTGCAAATGGCTTTTGAGCATTAAATTATAGCTAAACTGAATGCTTCTAAGATAACAGTGTAAGCAAAAATGGAATTATTTGTATACAAGCCACAATCCCTCATATCATTGAAGCACCAGGAGCAGCACAGGTACAGAATGTGCTGAATGAAGAGTAAGTGATTTCAGTCAAGAACAACAAAAAAAAAAAGAAAAGAAAGAAAGAAAAGAAGCCACGACAAGTGACAAACATTTTACACCTAGTTCATAAGAACACTGAAACTCAGTCCCACCAGCAAATGGGTTATTTTGAGAGCTGATCCTGATTCTGTATTGAGTTTGAGCTTTGAGTTTGGATTAATCGTTGAGAATGAGAAAGATCACCAAGCTGGGCCAGGATAGTTTTTTTTTTCATTTCTGAATGGCCTGATTTACATTAAGTGTTATTTACAGTAAGGAACAATATCAGATTGGATTGCATGTTTTCTTCCCTCTGAGACCTGATCCAGTGATTTGGGCCCATATTGGTGCCTGCTGTAGTTCTTTTTAGTACCAATTATTTATGAGCATTCAGATAGATATGGTGAGAATTAGTTTAAACATGGCTTACTGGGGTTGAAGTGTGAGTAGTCTATATGTGTGACCATCACGGTCCTATTTTTAACTCTTAGAGTATGTTTAAATGTTCACCATCAGTCTGTGAAATGCAAGAAAACAAATGCTGATAAGGAGACTTTATACCACCCATAAGTCTACTGTTAGTGTAAAGATCTCCAGATGTTTTAAATTTAGCTCTGATTAAGGTTTTCAACAGAACATTTTATAATATGCAGCACTGTGGTGATGGAAACTAAAGCATTAGAAGGAAGATAAAGTGTCTCAGATGAAATTGTTTTTTTTTCTAAGCAACGAATAGCTTTCTCAGCATTACATTATAGCTAAACTGAAAGCTTTTAAGGGAACAGAATGAGTCACACTGCCACAAGCGAAATTATATGTATACAAACCACAATCATACTAATAGTGACCACATCACCGGAAGGTTAAAACTACAAGGTTTGCACTCTTCTTTAATGGGAACATTTGTTTTTTTTCACTGGTGAGGAGACTTTACACCACCCATCACTCTACTGCTGGTGTAAACATCACTTTACTTCACCACTAAAATAACTTTCTGCTCTTCATGGATCATCCCTTCATCAGAACTATCCATACCACCTATCACCTCCATATACCTTGACCTTCAAAGTTCCTTGTTGTTAAGCATTCACTGTTTTGTAGAACTGGACTCAGGGATTCTATATGATAAGGTCAAAAAACTGAACAAATGTGTATTCTTGCTTCAGAGTGTAATTTGTTTGTATGGTTGGGGCGGAAACAAACTCAAAATGGTTTCACCATATATTTCTGGATGTGCACTATGTTATTTGTTAATATGCATTAGAATGCTTTATTTCTGGATTTATTTTGAGTTTCCAGTACACTTACATCCATACCCCCTCGAGGTGCATGTTAGTTTTTTATTCTTTATGTTCCTGTGTGGCCCCTACTAGGTTGTCAGTCACGTTTTAAAGCTTGTGCGTGGCTACACTGTGTCGCGTGAGGTGGAAGAGCTGGCCTTTCTTTTCATCCCAAACATCAACCCTGCATCACCGCGTTTTGCTCTTCCATCACCAGTTTATTGTATCATTATTTGGTGAAACATTCTGCTTGTGGAGGAAAGAGGACACAAATGGAAACTGAAAAAATGGGTTTTATAATGGCCAAATCAATAGTCCTTGTCAAAGTTCAAATCACGAATCAAAGAATAGGCATGAAGCTCTATTACACGCAAATCCATACTAATAACACAACATACAGCCATAGGTCACAATCACAAGATCGATGAAACAAAGCACAATAAGAAACACAATAAGCAATTCTAGGAAAATATACTGACATATATGGCATGTAGCAGGGTGCAGAGGCAGGCAGGAAACCAAAACACACATATGACTGTAAGGAAAGCAGAAAAAACATTGCTTATAGCGATGGGCTAAAATTAAAGTATACACAATCTGCCATGCTGCACTGTGCTAAATGCTAACATAGTATTTATTTTAAAACAAAGTGCTGCAGTACTGTTATTGAAATCTTAATTAAAAGTATTAATCAAGATGAAACAGTGCACGACTGAGAACATTAACTATTATTTTACACAACACTGCACCACAGCAGTAATTTTCATTATAATGCTAACTACTAGTGTCATATTTCTAGTCGTTATATGCTTACACATCACTGAATTGTTTTTTCCATGCAGTTAGCACATTACAGAATGAGCATCTACAATATAACTTCTAAATATAATATAACAATATAACTAATTCATGCAGTGCACAAGCATGATCGTACCAAAACATCTTCTATTGAACATGACAAACATAAATATCTATTTAATAAGACCAGTTTATTATTTAAGAAGACGAGTTTATTATTGTCTAAAGTTCTTATCAATCATCATGCTCAGTTGCTTCCTGTTAGTGTTGTGCTGCACATTCAACACTAACAACAGAAAGCTTTTAAGAGAAAAATGGTGTCAGCCAATTCCACCTCAGTTACAAAGAAGGCTCAACAGTGACTATACTTCTTGAGATCACTCAGGAAGGTCAATCTAAACAGATACCTGCTTGTCATCTTCTACTTCTGCAGTACTGAAAGCATTCTTAATTACTGCATTTCCACATGGGACACCAGTTGCACCTCAGCAGAAAGACCGTGGGTGACTGACAGCACTCAGAGATCAATAGGATCGCACCTTCCATCTCTTCATGAGATCTACAGTTCCCACTGTCTCCGCAGAGCCACCACCATCTATAAGGACCAAACTCACCCTTGTAACACTCCGTTCACCTTACGGCCTTCTAGACAGAATTTTAGGAGTATCAGGGCCCACGCCGTCAGACTAACAAGAATAGCTTTTTTCCAATGGCGATTAACATTTTGAATTAGACCCTGGAAACTGTCACTAACACCCTCCAGTGACTTATGGGGAGTCTGAAGACTTTACTAAGCATAACAGCATACCATGCCATCATAACATCTTCCATGTCCTTAATTTTATAAATAGTTGAATATATACTTAATAGTATTGCTACTGCACACTGGTCACTTTAAAAGACTTAAAAAGCTGCTAATGGTTATTGGTCTTGTGAATGTCAGTGCTATGTATTTTGCAACTTATTTGTAAATGAATCAGTGCTTCTTTGCACTCTCCCCAGGACTGATTATGTCATAAATCACATATTTTGTACTCCTCCGACTGGAAGGATTATTTGAAATATTGCACCTTGAACACTCCTCCGTTGGACTGTTTGTATATATCATTTCCAACCTTATATATGCATTTAAAATGTATATATATTTCTTATATTCTCATATTAGCAACGAGCACAACAAAGGTATTTGTATCATGCAATTTGTTCATTATGCACTTTCATTGCCACACTTCTGGACTGGTTTGCTTGAGAGGTTACTTTAGTTTCACCATAAGCCGGATTCAAACCGCGGAAAAATAAAGGGCGGAAACATAAAGAGAGCTGTGCTATATCCGGTGTTGAGAAACTGAACATCACTTAATAATAACCAAATACTTTCTAATTCCCATGGTAGCACCCCATTTCAGTAAAAAAGAAAGCTTCAAAGTCCCACAAGCATTAATTATATTTGCATTGAAGCATTAATAAGTTAATCTAAAAGGAATATCATGGAAAATAACTCCTTAAACAAACAAAAAACTGAATCCATTGTAACTAAAAGAAGGGCAACAAAAACAGACATATATATACTGTATATATATATATATATATGTGTGTGTGTGTGTGTGTGTGTGTGTGTGTGATATTCCTTTTAGATTAAGATATTAATGCTTTAATGCTGCAAACATAATTAATACTTGTGGGACTTTAAGTTTTCTTTTTGTTAAAAGCCCCACTGAGGGTTAAACCCATGGGGGTTTACACACAATGGTGAAGTTTAATTGTATTGGCACAAAAACTCTGTGTAATTTTATGTTGATTGCTAGGAGGTAAGCAGTGAATTGTGAAGGGCATGAGTGGCCCATCCGCCAGCTGTATGATTTTTTTTTGCTCTGCTTGAAAGCTGTATATGTCGAGGAGAAAGAGCCCTGTAAGTGACTGAATGCACTGAGTAATTTCCTCAGCATGAGAAATCAAATCAGCGTGCCCTTCTTAAAAATGAGTGGAGTACACATTAGAAGTATAAGTGGTTGTTCTTCTGGGGGAGTGATTTAAAAACATTACACAATTACCTCGGTTGTCATTTTAAGTTTGCTGTTAAGTGTTTTAAGTTTTTAATAGAGAGTTAAATTTGCTGAAACAATACGACTCTCAAAATAACTATTCATCACATTCAAGACCCTTGGATGGCACATCCGTCTTGAGTCTTCAAGTCTTGACCGTGCCACCATCCTGGCTTGGCATTCACAAAACACAATTGGACAAGTTGAAAATCATATTGAAATCATAGTAGGGGTATATGCACTTATAGTGCATGGCTCAACTGTATGTGCTGAATGTCGGGTTCTTATTCAGATCATGACTAGAATTGAGAATTTACAAGAAATATAAATTAATAAATAAATGTATTATTTAGGCTTCTGAGAACACAACCTATTCATTTAAACATGTTTTTGAGGGTGGTACAGGGGCTTGCTGTCGCCTCATAGCAAGAAGGTCCTGGGTTTAACTATGCCAGGAAAGGCATCTGGCAAAAAGAACAAAAAAAACTAAGCTTGATCATTTTTGATGTGCCATATAGTAATGTATTGTCTTTACAATGAAACTAACACATTCTGACCATACCATTTTGTCAAAATAAACAATTTCCATAAACATTACATCTTTACAGGCACAATTAAGTTACCTCAAAGCTGTGTCTTGCTGAATTTACTTCTTAAGCATAAATGTTACACTTTTGTGTCATCAGCATTTTGTCTTTATGTTATCGAGTCCTTAGAGTGTTTAGGAAATTATACTTGGAAGAGCTTGATTTAAATGAGGAAGAAGACGTAAGATAAAATAAATGGATAAGATAAATGGATACAATTAGAGCAACATTGAACAAACCATTAAGACGCCCGAGGAACCACACAGAAGTTGAAATTGACTTGTTTGGAATCGACTATATTGTTGATTCATGTACCTGTAACTCCAGCCTAGGCAAAAGACTTCCGCATCTTAATTAGAGTTTAAGTGACCTCATAATTCCTTTTTAATTCTTTAGCTCATTGTTCAGAGTCGGCCTGGCATCTGATACAAAATTTTAATTCATGTTTCTTAGATTCCTAAATTGCTTTAACTGCAGGGTTACAAAGTAATTCTAAATATTTATGGAAAGCCCTAATTTCATCAACAAGTTTGCTGTAGAGAAACATTGAGTTTAAGACATTAAGTATAACGTTGAGTGTATAACATTAGTGCCTGAATCATGAAGGTACTTTTAACTGCACATGCACAAATTCAAAAGAGATTTTGTGTGAGCAACATTATTAAGCTTTATAATACAATGTAATAACACATTTAAAAAGCATGTATTACTGTGTAATGAAGAAAACATTATATATATTACTGATAATGTATTTATAATAAATTTTAATTATTATGTATTACTATAAAGTTTTTTTTATATATAATAACCTGATGTAAAGGCTTGGATTCGACACACGAATGCAAATATATTGCAATAAAATAGAAATTTAAAAAATATTTTTATTTCCTCCTTTCGCTCTTTTTAACTTGAATCCCTCTGCTCTTCATATTTAATTTCTGCAGAAACTGCTTAACAAAAAGTAAAAGACTGAGTACAGAAACAGGTGTTTATAAATAGAACCATTGGACTAATTCGGTGTCTGAACAGAAGGACAAGAGATCTGGATTACAAGTTCTGGCAAAAATAATTGGTTTTGGCAAGCTTAATCTGAATGCCTGGTTCCTTTAGGATTTGGGATGTGAACTAAACACTTGTGTGGTGCTTACCCTGCCAGGTGGGCACTAAGTTTTCCTCCCCCCAGTTTTGGTTTCTTTCCTTTATTAGCCATTTCTTCTCGAAATCTAGACTGAGACTGTGTTTGCTGAACTCAACGACTGTGGCCACAGGTGGTGCGTGTTTATGAAAATAATATTAATAATAATAATAATAATAATAATAATAATAAAAATACCAAATGCGCTTCCTGATGCAACTCTCCTATTTACCTGGGCTTGGGACTACAATGCCTTGGTTTGTGCATCCTAGTGGCTAGGGTGGCACCCAGCTGACCAGTGGTAACGGCAAGAAACACAAACAATCAAGTTTGAGAACACCTAACAATAAAAAAAGAGGGAAAAAGTAGCATGAAATAATCAAAATAATTATGATGGTGCTAATGCTAATGATTTTTTATATTAAGCACAGAACTTGGTGGTGACGAAATAGGTAAGAGATGTGAGATGGCTGAAAAAGTAAACTAGCATAACAGGTCCTAGGGCTCTGAACCGCAGCGGATCTGCTGTCACACACCCGGCTTCCTGTTAGATCACCTCTGAAAAATAGGTTTGGGTTTTGCTCTCGTTCCTACATACACCTAAATTTTGTTTGCACCCTTTGGCACTTTGGTTCTGCCTGATAATCTTGTGTGAATTAAATATTGCACTTGGTTGGCAAAGGTGGGTTAAATAATAGCCAGTAGCAAAACCGAGAATATTTTTTATAAAGAATTCAGATAAGGGTCACTAGAGTTCTTATCTTACTATAAATACTACATGTGTATAATGTATATTTACTTGTTCTAACATTTCGATTATAGGTTTTTGATGTATGAACATGCTTGTGTCATTGCTGTGCATCTCCTTGTCAGTTTATTAGAGTAATAACCCTTCCGACCCTGTGTAGGGAATTTTGGTGTTTCTGTAAGGGGTTTAAGATTTTCACCTTGGAAGAGAAGCGTGGTAAAGACTTTATGCTGCGCCAAAGCGCTTGATAATATTCCCATCTGGACATCTGTTAAAAGCATGATGAATGAATGTGAAGCGCACTGATGATGCTCTACATTAACCAACATTTATCAGTTTAACAAGCACTCGAGCACTGAGGTAAGCAATCATACTGCCGGCCAGTAAAACACACAGTATGCACTTATCCTCAAACATGTAAATTTAATCAGACTTTAAATAAAAAAGTGTTTTATTAAATATATATTTTTTATAATTATGTTACATGTATTTCTTTTTCTATATAACGTTTACAGGTAATGAATGAGGTGCTAGACATAACTTCATGTAATGTTGTTTGCTATGACAAGACAAGAGGGGGAAGACAAACATGCAAACATGATCTGCATCATTGATTTGATCCTGACACAACCCTCCCTATTTAACCAGGCTTGTGAGCGGCACTACAATGTAGTGTAATACATAATTGTGGCTAAATATTAATTTCCAATACCAGTTTCCAATTAACCTGGCTTAATGTTTTTGGACTTTGAAAGGAAACCCAAGCAGACAAGGTGAGAACATGCAAACTCCAAATAGGAAGGACCCAGGACCTTTTTTTTGTTTGTTTTACCCATTGAGCCACCATGCCGCTCATTATTGCCTAGATTTAAGTGACTATTGGCAAGATTTTAGTGACTATTGTCTAGATTTTAATGATAATTCATGTTCTTGTTTTAAAAACATACATTGATGTTACCATCACTAACATTTTCAATTAGAGCTTCAAAAATTATTAGAAATAAAAAATATTAGAAGTTAAAATGTTTGCCATGTGCAGTTAACCTATCAATGTACACCAAAATATGTTTTAGTGAATTCATGATTCAAGCACAAAGTACTTCTGATACCTGATAAGAGTGAAGAGCAGGTTCAAACGTTTGTGTTATTTGTGTACCTGCATTATATTTGTCTTTATCCTGGAGTCAGTTGTGCTCCAAATGAAGTTTCATTGTGCCGCATGTCAGATTCTGACAGGAGAAAGAAAAAAAGCCTCTTTTTAGCTCATACCTAAAGTGACTGGCTGAGTGTCTGAGTGCCAGCTCCATAAAAAAATGTTGTTGAAACAACTCCGCTGGAACGTTTCTATTGAAAACCTCATTTTGCATGTTAACATGTCAGTGTTGTCGTCGAGCATGAAAAAACACAGAGAAACAATAGAAAAACGAACTTGTCATGTTGTGCCGAGACGTGGGCTGTTCTGAGCTCCCCCAAACACCTTCACGCTTACTTTAACTGCAGTGAAGTCCTTTCTTCTTTAGATCATCATGGTGCTGCATCTGGCTCAGAGCCATCTGCATTACTGTAATTAATCTGGCAGCAGGACTGCATGACAGTGGATTACAGCTGCGTTTGGATTTGATCCTGAGCATTGTTAATAAGTGAAGCGTTTATGGATTCAAATAAAAATTGTAGAAATTATTGCCCAGCTAAGAGTCTTTTATTTAAATAATGATTTGCTTGTTATTTTATATTACTAATAGTTCATAACATCATTGAAATGGTTCATCAACATTAAATCATTTTATTGTTTTTCTATATAAAACAATCATTCTTAGTATTAATAGAATCATTTAACAATATGCACTTTAATTATCTATAGTCATCCTTTTAAATTCTCAACAGTACACGTAAAAGGATTTTACAATTTTCCAGATTTTACAAAGTTGCCAAGTATTAAATTTGTTTGATTATTGAATTGGATTATTTATTATGTACTTTAGGGCTTTAATTGCTTAGTGGTTACAGTACTGAGCTGGTTACCAGAAGGTCACCAGGTCAAACCCCTTTGGAAAATAGCTAAATGCTAAAAATGTAAACCTTGGCTGCATCTTCAGCACAAGTTAAATGATTCGACAGTCTTACTGATTGAAGTATAAAATTAGTACTAAATTAGTTGCCTGTTTTCTCTGTCAAATATGAATAATTT
>JAYDZG010000001.1:39581767-39593897 GCA_034509265.1 Microcambeva bendego
ATTTAAATTTTCAGTATTTATCTGACGTCTTTATCCAAAGCAACATACAGTACAGTATACAGTCTGAGCAATGAGGGCGTTGTTCAAGGGCCCAAAAACATTTGTGGAAGTTTGGAAGCCATTAGAGATGCAGAAGGTGTGCTGCCTCATATTAATGCCCAAGTTTAAACAAATGTCCAACAGGCTCTTCAGGTCAGGTGTATTTAGTTCTCAAAACAGAAGCTGCATTTTTGCATTACTGCAGTTTCTGGTTGCAGAACAGGTTTTAAATATTCCTCTGACATGTTTAACATTGTCCCATCATCGTCCTCCTCCCTCCTTCCTACTGCAGTGAGAATGGAGTGATAAGCCTAACATTTCTTCATCGACGAGGCACTGCAGCGTGTCAGCACAGTCAATATTTACACACACATAACTCTGGGCTGGATGTACCGGGATGCTCGTTTACGCCTGACATTTTGCGCCAGGGAGTCTGGAGAAGATAATGGCGGGTGTGTTTCCTATTGCCATTCCTTTCTACATCTCTCTTTATCACCCAACACCATTTCTCTTCAGAAAAGGGGTGTAGGGTGTGCTGGATAGCCAAAACAGTAAAAAAGCATGGACCATATAAACAAACTAGTAAGCTAATGCAAAAAAATGGTGGAAATATTAACATTTGTTTTCATGTGTTTGGCTTTATTTTTAAATATTTACTTTAAGGTTTTAATTTGAATGGCACAAAGGGTAGTGCTGTCCACTCACAGCAAGAAGGTCCTGGGTTCAATCCCCTAGCAGGGCAGTCTGAGTCCTTTCTTTGGGTAGTTTGCATGTTCTCCGTGTGCTCTGGATTCCTCTGACAGTCCAAAAAAAATGCAGCCAGATGACTTGGAGACACTGAATAAGCATAAATGGGTGCATTGAAGCACTGGTCCCAAGCCCAGATAAATAAAGAATGTGAAAAAATTATTATAGTTTGCATAAAACTGATCTATATTTTATATTATCACTATATATTATTTTTATTTTAGTGTAATGTGATGTTAGAGCACAGAACAATTCCAGCCCCCCTCTGTGAGATAAGATATCTGGTGAAAACTAACAGTTATAGACATAGATTTAAATCTGAAAATGAGTTTATTATGCCTTAATCTTGTTCGATTGCAGGGTCGGCTCTAAGGTGTCATGACAGCTTATTCATTTGGCCCAGTTTTTACACAATCCTCTTATTTATCTGGGCTTGGGACCAGAACTGTACTGGTTTGTGCATTCTAGTTGCTTGGGCAGCACTTATCCAACTGGCAATGCAGGAGATTTGAACCGGGGAGTTAAACAACAGTGGAAAATCCCACTACTCCACTTGGGCTCATACTTATGAAAAAGAGTAGTTTAGAGTAAGTTTTACCTTAAAAAGTTAATAAGCATAAATTCCCTCTGGCATACTTCAAAACCTTGTAAGATGCCTGAAAGGAAGAAGAGCGACTATAGCTAAAATAATAAATGATAAAGATAAAATAAACTCATAGAGGTCACTCCATTTTAATTCATTTTTTAAAATGAGATATAGATGGGATATAGTGTTTGAAACTTGACGTCGTTATCGTTCAGCTGGGCGCCTTTCAGGAGGCATAATTGGTAGACACGCTTCTGATAGTGTGGGACCATTGGACTATGTGGATGGGGAGAAAATGCATTAATTAAATACAAAAAAAAAAAATCAAACAGGATCTGCCTGTTTGTCTGTCTGCCTAATACAATTTGAAATTGTTGCTGAGAAATAGAATTAAAAAGATATTAAAAATAAGGCATTACTACGCAGAAGTGCTTAGGCACGTTGCAAGGTTCCCAGTCTGGGCGGGTGTGTTCCCAGAGTCTGGTATGATTTGTGAGTCTCAGGAGGGAGGAAAGTCGAACTCCTATAGGTTAAAATCTGCAAACAATGAGACTTGTGAGCGTGATGGATGAGCTACATCCTGCACCATTTGTCTGTGCTTTATCTTCCTTCCCTTTATCAATTGTTATCCCAACTTTGCTTAACACGCATTCCCTAAATCTAGCTGCAGAGAAAGATATAAAGAAAGTATGAAAGAAAAAGATCTGTGTTAGCTGGAAGTAGAAGTTAGAGTAAGAGGACTCCTCAAAGACTTTCAGGTTCCAATTAAGAGCAGAACTACTATCTTCCTCCTGTGACATTTAGGTGGACATTCTTGATAAATGTCACACCCATGGTTACCTGTACTGCAAATGGATCCTCCACCAAGTGCTTAATATCCTTTATAAATATTCCTGCCAGCAAGTCAGACTTTTTTCTGTACGTGTTTTGTTGCATCTATAAACTCAAACCTTTTCTACAATGTTTCTGGCTCTGCCGGTGTGGTGTACATGCACTATATGGCCAAAAGTATATAGACAACCAGCTGATGCCACATATATACGTTTTTACAAATAATTATATAGAATTAAATAAATGTTTTGCTCCACAAGTTTAATAAAAGTTTTCTGTTCCATCTTGACTGTGCCCTTAAAGACATAGTCTATGGCAGACCTGAGATTCGATACGATGTATTCAAAATCTCCGTTACCCTGCAGCAGAGGCCTGCACAAAAAAATGGAAGAAAAATTGTAATAAAACATTATCTAAATTATTCTCAATTTGATTCAATCTGATGATCTGTCACGTTCACTATGGAAGAGTCATGTTTACTCAAAAAACACTTTCAGTTGTATCAGTTGTAATCTCTGTACTGAGCAAGGATCTGTTTTCATTTTGTCTCTAATTTGATCAAGGTTTGACATAAAGGCTCGCATTTTGTGATTAGATATGACACATTGTAAAAAGAAAAACTGAACAGCTCAGTTAGTTTGTACACAGCCAAGACCACTACCAGCACGATGCTTTTAGAACCAGACTACAATGTGACATGATGCAAACTCTTCTAATTAAAACTGTTCAAACCAAGTCATGAGAGACGCTGCTGCTTTCAAATTACAGCCATGATACTGGAGTTAAATTAAAATCTTTTATAAAGTCTAACAAAATATAAACTTTCAAAGAAGTTCAACTCAGATTTCCAGAGCCAGGTTTACTTCTTCATTCCCAGAGGTGGGAAGTAACAATTACAATTACTTGTGTTACTGTAATTAAGTAGATTTTTGTGTATTTGTAATTTTTAACGTACATTTTACAACCTTTTACTTAAATGTTACTTAAAAGAATTGCATTTTGATACATTTAATATAACATCCTGAGTTGAAAATACGATAAGAATTGTGTCTGGGGAAAATTGCTGCACTGAATATGGTTGCCAAATTACAGTGGGGTTTAAGCAAAAACACTTTAAAAATGCAATAAATGGCAGAAAACCCTGTCAACATGATACACAGTGCAGATAGTGGAATAATTTAAGAAGCTTAAATGTCTTATTACAAAGTACTTTTTACTTACTTTCCAAGAGCACCCGCAAAGAGTTTAAACACCTAGAATCAGTGAATAGATCATTGTTCCGCTTGTGGGTCTGGCTGGAATGAAGCGAACCAATCACAGTGTTTTTGGAGCGGTCTTTGTCAACCAATCGGTGCCACTGATTAAGGGTGAAGGCAGGACTTAAGGTTTAGAAACTGTAGCACTTTATTTACTTGGAGACTCACTTTCTAGGGACACTTAGTAGTTGTAGAAACGTCATGTTTAGTATTGAGAGGCACTGAAACTGTGTGGTGTTGGAACGTTTCTGGCTGGTTGGAAGTTCTGTGTTCATGCAAACAGATTCTTGTGTACTTCTGATTTGTAAAAGCTAAAACCGAGTCACCTCTAAAATAAACAATCGACACTTTCATTTTCTTTTTAGCTAAAAAAAACAATTGAAAGATCTTCATTACATTATTACACCACTTAAGACAGATCTGTTAGTATCACTGTACCCATGTTACTCCAAAATGTACGTACTGTCATTCATGCAAGCGTGTTTTCTTTGGTGTAAGTAGGGTAAATTTAGCTGATACATGCTAACCTTTATGATGTACCGATCACCATTACCGTAATCGATGCCAGCTTTGCAAGTCTTGCTGTTAACAGTCTGAATGGTCCTTCCAGTCTTGGAACATAAAACCAAGAGGTCTGTTTTTCTCTGACCACACTGACCACAGCTCATATTTTCTCATATGCCTTGTGTGTTGGTCCATCTAAGCTAACCATGGTCCCATATAATCTGTAGTGGTCTCTTTTGTTTATAATCTGTGCAAAAACACTTTAGCTTTGCAGGATAGAAAACAAGAGAAGGTTGCTTAATTTTTTCTGCACTGGTGGACCATGCAAAATGACAATGGGCCCCAAAAGTCACAGTAGCATGACTGTATATTTACTCATTCAAAGACTCAAGGAATGTGCACATTTATTGGGGACTCTCTAATTTATTCATTAACTACTTCAGCAAATAAAATCATAAATAAAAAAGTAAGAAATCCATGTACTAAAAAGAATACATATGCATTCATATTTAATTAAAACTACAATTTAATTAAATCATTTGCCTTACATTAATGCATAATGTTGATTATTGTGTCTACACGACACAATGTGTAATTTACTCGAGTAATCGAGTGATCCGGATCTTTCAAAGCTGTGTTGCACCACCAGGATATTCATGATTACATTTACATATTCAGCATTTATTAGACACATTTCTTCAAAGACCAAAAGACTTACAGTTCTGTGACTGACCACAATCTAACTATAACAATTTAATTAGTGTATGGTAGCATATACAATGTAGAACATTATTATTATTATTAATATTATTATTATTATTATTATTATTATCATTATTATTATTATCATTATTATTATTACGACTATTATTATTATTATTATTATTATTATTATTGTTATTATTATTATTATTATTATTATATGCCTATAATAATTTATATAAAATGTATAATATATAATATATAAATTAAATAAATAATTTAAATATATAAACACCATACAAAGAATCTTAAATATTTCCCATTTATACCATACTGCATCTTTGGCCAGAATGAAGATTATTTTAGCAGGGAAAGTGTTTGATATGCACATTGGGAAGTTAATTTGGTTGTTTTGTTATTATTAAAGTGTTTGTGAATAAATTAAGAAGTAAAATGAACCCGCTGTGGTTTTGAAGGTTCTTTTATGTCACATTGTGTTGTGTTCTCACTGGTCCCCAGATCCTTAGTGACTTCTCTGCATGTGTGTACGAATACTGCAGCATGTTTTATGTCACATTGTCCCTCCATAGGGAAGCTAATTGCCTCTCCTGAGAAATAATTAAGTGACAAAAGTAAAAGTCATTGCCCACACAATATCATCACACGGTGTGTACTTTGTCTTTGAGTGGGTCTGCAGTACGAGCATTGATTGGAACAAAATACATTTAAATATAATTGTTGGACAAAAAGCTAATAGCACCGTCTACATTTCATTGTTAAAATACTTATCAAACTTCAAAAATAGCATATGGCAAACGTTTTGGGAAACCCAACTTATTGAGCTCAGGTGTATCCTCGAAATTCATTGGTAATTCAGTTAGGTGCTTCTATACTTGAGGTAAACGTTTGGGGAAATGCAATATGGCATAATTTCCTACAGTCATAAAACACATGCACATATACTCTCCATCACTTTCTTAACCGCTTATACAATCCGGAGGAAGGCACACAGAAATTCCCTGGATGGATGCCAGTCTATTGCAGGACACACACACATACACGCAAATAAACACATACACGCATATAAACACACACATTCACTCACCTATGTGGCAATTCAGTGTCTCCAATTAACCTGACACTGCATGTTTTTGTACTCTGAGAGGAAACCAGAGCTCGCAGAGGAAACCTGGACAAGGAGAGAACATGCAAACTCTTCAAAGAAAGGACCCGAGGAGCCGTTGGAGATGATAGGGTAAAGGGCCTTGCTTAGGGGCTCAACATTGGCTGCATAGCAGATCAGTCAACCAATCGATGGCCCAAAGCTCTAAGCACTAGGTTACTGCCCTAGGTAGAGTGGGAGAACAGCATTATAATGTTCATACAATAGTTTTGGACTAGGCTGTCCAATAAGCTCATAAAGTCAATATTTTCTAGATGTGAATACATTTGATATATTTTGTATTCAACATTGACGGTTTAGACAGCTGCACTACGTGAGCTTTTAAGCTCCCGGGTTATTGTTTGGTACCACCACTCCAAAAAGCTTCACACACTGCAAGGTCTAAAAATGCTCAGTTAAAGCAATGGGAACATTTAAAGCTTCATTAAATCAATATATTAAGCTGTTCTTACTGGAAATGGTCACAAACTCGGTGGTCAGAGAGATCTGGGATGAGTTTTGTCTCACTGTACCTCCATTTGACAGCATTCATTCTCACCCACACGTGTGTAGGGGAATATCACACCCTCAAATAAAGCACGAATAAAAAGAGCTGGCTACCTGCAGGAGGGAGCCGGATTTGGTTTAAAAGTGAAATAGTGTTTGGTCCTCCTTTTCAATACTGGAATAGGTGTTGGGGAATATATTGCACCATCAGACACCTGTAGATAGGTGTATATATAATGTTGAACACTTCATTTCGGTTTCATCAGTAGTCAGTTCTACTGGAGCACTTTCCAGTCCAGTAGCCAGGGTGAAGCACTGAGGTGTGAGGGCACCGAGAGATTTTTTATAAGGAAGGTCTATATCTTTAAATAAAAGCAGATATACAGCGAGTGACAATCTATTTTGCATTTATTTCTGTTATTTATTACAATGTTTAGTGGTATAAATGAAAAGATACGTGTAAAGATTTGAGTTAAAAGTTCAATCCTTGAAAAATATAAAAGATAACATCAGGATACTTATTTGGCAGTATCGAAAAACAAACAAGCATTTATGAAACTAACCGTTGTGTAAAAAAATATGCAAAGTCAATATAGCGGACCATTATCTGCTGGGAAGACCTCTAATGGGAAGAAAAAATGAAATAAAATGTATTTGAATTTGTCCAATGGTCTTTTAATTAGTAGTTTTAGTACTTTTTAGTGAGCCCAATCATTTTAAAACTTTAAAACGCATGCGTCCCTGGGATCTGGTAGCTTCCATTGCCCTCCATGATGGATGTGTAGCATGAGAAATGGACCTGTCCCAGGGGCCCATCTTACATCTTTTTCTGGGTTAAACAGCATCCTACATCATGCCCTTCGATACATTCCAGAGCAGCGTGTGTTTACCCGACTGTGAAAACACCGCCATCTATTTCCTGTCAACATCTCAGGATACGATGAACGAAAACCTTCGGCAGCAGTTTGTAGCCGCTTTCAAATAATATCACAGCATGACTGCTGCTGGATTTGTGTAATTGAGAAATTGAAATGACATTCATTCTATTTCATTTTACTTATGGCATGTATTAGTTTTATGTAGCTGTTTACATGAACCTTTTTTGTGATATATGATCAAACTGGGAAAAACTGAGGTTTCACTGACTGGCTGGTGGTTTACAAACTAAGTCTTAACATAGATTTTTATTGCAATAGCTGCAATATCTGTTCAACGACTGAATCATATCGCAGAAGCTAAAGACATAACGATGTACAGTAGCTTTTGTTAATGTAAACTAAATATTTCAATATTGTCATTAAATGACATGTCACTTGGAATCTGTTTAATTTTGTTTTTCAAAAAAATAGGGATTGCACCGTTCAGGTAGCACAGATATTTTACTTCCCACCAATTCAGAATTTCCGGGTCCCATCTTTCGGGCATAAATAAAGGTGTCTGCAGCAAACACTGATAGGCTACTGTTAGGGTGACTATTAGGGTGGGGTACCAGTTAATTAAATGACACTATACACCTACGCATTAAGTATTTACTTACACAATTCACTACCTGAGTATATTTCTGTAAAGTGTATGTAAAGTATTCAAATCACCTTTTGTGTTTTTTATCCTACCTTTTTTAAAGTGAAGCTTTGATCAGTAACAGTGCTGTTAGATAGCAGATGGGTGGAAGGGCATTTGGTTTCTAGCTCTCGACTCAAAGGAAGTGGTGCAACCCTGCAGGGACTTAAAAAGGACCAACGGTGTACAGATCATAATAATGAATAATGGACTAAAGCCAGTAACTTTCCCATGATATACAAACAGATTTTGGTGGCATCCAGGGACGATTCTACCCTTGGTTTGGTTTTGCTATAAAAAATAAAAGCCATAATGCATGAACCTGCAAATTGTCCTGGATGACCCATAGTTCACTGTCAAAATCTCACAAATGGTTTGAACAGTGAACAGTCTTGGCCTTTGCTTTGTGAGACTAGCATTAGGTTGACCTATGCTGCAGGCAGTATCTGAATCAACACTTGGCTCTCACAGTGCAGATTTTCAAGTTCACATCAGTCATCTTGTCTTCACAATGCTACTCATGTGCTGATTCCCTGGAGTCCAAAATTATCCAAAGTCCAAACACTAATTTGCGTGTGCAATCACCTAGATTGTGTTCAGGCATTTAGAGAGCACGTTGCAGGGGATTTACAGTGGGTAAACAATATTTCAATGTTTTATCTCTCCTTTATAGGCAGGATTTATATAGCAGGAGGTCCAGGACGGCAGCGTGTGTGTAGAATATTTAATCTACCGCTTTTGTTTAAGAAACCTCGTACACCTTACATCTGTGTCATCATCCAGTCAGCCAGTCATGTGGAAGCATAGTAAAGCAGAGGAATTATACAGACACGGATCAGGAACTTCAGTTCATGTTCACATCAAACACCAAATGTGAACACAAAGTGATCTTTGATCTTTTATTGTGATGTGAATCTCAAAAGGAATCATGATCCTAACTCCAGGCAGCTTTTTCATCCACACACACTTCCAGCAGTTCTACTGTATACGATCAATGAGATGAAATAAATGGTATTCTCACATGTACCATTTTTATACAGTAGATCTTCGTGGTAACAGTTTGATAAGACTCCATCTTAGAGTGGTATTGGGATGGAGAGCAAAATAGGTTTTCACATTCAACACCTTGCAGGTCACGTACGACAATACAAAACACTACAAATTGCCATAGACACACTCCAAAATTTGCTTTATTGTCCTAGTATAAATGTGAGTGTGTGCATGTGTGGGCCATGTGATAGAGTATTCCGATATTGTGCAACTACTCAATTACTCAAAATAAATAAATTGAAGAATGCACTACCACAAATGAGAAAAAACAAACTCTAGTAAATATTATCAGCCCAGGAAAATCAGCAGGAGTTACGCTAGCACACCAGCACAGAGAGCATAAAACCCCATTTTGAAACTTGGCACCCTGCCAACCAGTGCATTGTAGTACCGATCCCAAGCCCAGATAAATAGCAGGGTTGCATCAGGAAAGGTGTCTGGTGTAAAAACCATGCTAAATCAATAATGCAGATCACGATCTGCTGCGGCGACCCATAACGGGCAAACTGTTAAAATTAATATATATATATATACACATGTTTCCCACTAAATACAGCATTAAATATTTAAGTCTTGAGTCTGAAAACTTCCAAAAAGCTCTTTTACAGTTGCAATGGATAGCTAAAGCATCGTTTTTTTTCTTAAATCACAATAGGTTTCCGTTTCATACTGTTAAGATTAAATAGAAACTTGCGGGCGGTGACACAGAAATCGCTCTCTGGCTCTATTTATGCACTACCACTCCTGTTGTTTAATTAGCCATCATTAATTATAGAAATGGTGTGAGTCCATATTATGCAGAATCAACAGGATCATCAGCAGAATCTAGATCATCCTGTTCCATGGGTTGATGGCGCATATCGCCAGTTTCTCAGCGGCTTTAAAGCTCCCTCGAGTGCTGTTTAGTGTGAAGAGATATAATGTATCTGTTTCTGTGCTATCCTTCGTAGTGTGTGTGTGTGTGTGTGTGGTGTGGTGTGTGTAGTGGTTATTGAACACAGCCAATGTCTCCGTCTGTGTGTACTGGGTATGTTTGCCTCCTATATGTAACGATCTATAATGGTCTCCCTCAGCCATTCTGTATACATGTGTGTTTGTCCAGGCTGGTCTGTGTATGTAGTGATAGAGCTATTATCTGTGTTGTATAACCCGTCTGTTATTAATGTGCTTTAATATGTCTCTTTTTAACACTGAACCCGGTCAGGGTCATGGCAGGTCCTATTCATTGGGCAAATGACAGGAAACACTACTCTGTGATGAACTGGCAACCTGTCTGGAGACACATATATACATAAACACACAAGTATTTTGTTGCCAAGAAAGCCTGGTCAGTAGACTATGGGTTTGTTTGACAACCTAATGAGCTATCTTGCTGTCTTGAAGCCTACATAGGGAACTACCTGAGTACAGAGGATCCTAAACGTCATTGAATTTTAGGGCAGCGATTACATCAGTTTTTGCTTACTTAGCTAACACAATCAGTATTATGCCATTCAAACCAATGGGATGAGGTGGCACTACACGCTAACATATAAAACTAAGATCTACCTCTTTGTGTACCAAAATCACTTAAATCATCACTGACAGGCCCAAACTTGAAAATAATTTTATGAGAGAAAAAGGCCTTGCTCAACAGTGACGACACACACACACACACACACACACATTTATCATTTTTACCCTAAATATCTCCCAAAACCCCTCTTCAGTCACTACTGCAGTGTTTTCTGTCCGCCCATGGACACTCTCCAGTAAAATAGATTATGGAGTGATTAACCAATCAGTGGCTGATCCTGGAGCGGAGGCGGGAGTTACAGCTTAGAAACTGCAGAGAAGTCTATACAGTTCTCAAACCACCAGGCCACAGCTGCCTGATGATGCAAAATATGTCAATGTTGAGAGCTCACCTCATTTGAACAACAAAGATGTTGATTTAGAAGCTGTATAGTGTAGAGCGTACCAATGGTACGACTAAACTCTGGAGAATCTATTGGGTAAATTGGGTAAAGACTATAATTTTACTGATTTTTAAATAGTTTTGTTACTCACTGTGTGGCATATAGTATCAGATTTAGGATGTAGCTAGTGTGTTTTTAAAGTAAAACTTGAATAAAAATGCCTAGATATCTGAGAAGTTTTAATCTTTCTTACAAAACTGTTATTCTTTATATGATGCAATCTGCAGACCACATAGAAGAATTTTAGGACAAATGTGTACAGGGTGTAAAAATGAAACCAAAATCACACATTTAAAATAATTTAATAAAATAAATTTCTTGCCAAGACAATTTTACAATGATTTACTGACCAAGCATCAAGCATTTTGTGGACGGATTAATCATTTTTCCTTTGTTCACGCGTGTCCTAGTATGGAAAGGTGACTGCGATGCCCCACATATGAGATGAGATGAGATTAAAAATAAATAAATAAAAGAGAGGCGAGGAAAAGAGCTATAAGGAAGGTGTGACCCGAGCTGCAGGCGACATTAAGAGGCAATTAGGGGCTCGGTGTGGTCAGCGGCAACTGCGCGCTCTGTCTAAATCATGCGAGGATGGGGGGTCCTAATGAAATGCTAATACAGGCCAGGCGGTGTCAGGAGTTTGTAATTGGAGCACAGCTGCTGCTGGGACTGTGGAGCAGCGAGAAGGCAGCAGGCAGGTCGGAGGCATCCACTCCTGTTTGTCTCTTTCAGGACCGAGGAGCAAACTATTCTGGGGTTTACTCCGATATGCTCGCTGGTACCACGTACAAAATGATGAGAGATACTTTTTGAATTACTAAGTCACGTATGTAAAATAGATTATATATAATAATAATATTGCTATTATTCTGACATTTATACTATTATTATTAAGACTGTGTTTCTCGAGAATATTCTGCCTTAAATTGGGTCTTCTTGCTTAATTTAAGGTTTATATCAATTTTACAAATCCATCTTGTTGCTGACTATTTGTCTTTTTCAATACTTTTGTTCATATAATAAATTCATCGACATGGCAAAGCATTAAAACCACTGACAGAGGAACACCTTTAGTTACTTAGCCACAGGGATGCATGAACCAGTACATTGTAGTGTCGGCCCAAGCCTGATAGATAGGAAGAAAGGACAGCCAGTCTAAAAACTATCCCAAAACAACAATCTGGAACATGATCCACTGTGGCCACCCGAAGGATCATTTTGTGCA
>JAYDZG010000001.1:39644948-39656880 GCA_034509265.1 Microcambeva bendego
TGTGTGTGTGTGTGTGTGTGTGTGTGTGTCTGTGTGTGTTTCTGTCAATGCTCTAAATACTAAGAGTAGTACTTCAAGATTATTGATCTGTTTATAAAACTCTGCTACAAATCATACAGGTCTTTGAAGAACATGAAGGAGTGATTTATGCCAAGACACATTTACATTTTATAAAAAGGCATATATGTGGCGTGCAGTGCCTACAGTGGTTACCCCTCCTGAGTATGTGTAGACCTATAGTTTGTCGGAGCTGCCAAAACGTTTAAGTAAAGAACAAACTCAACAGTCCATTACATAACGTATGTACATAACTTTTTTTCTGACAGAGACTTAATGGTGGAGTTGGCAGAAGTAGTTGAATAGTTTTCTCATTGAAGGAAATGCGTAACACCTGCAGCAGAATGCATAGAAGGGGCAGGTCACTATGAACCCGCCTCCCCTAGAGAAAATCTTACTTGGTCCGATTTTCAGTCAGTTTGCTAATAGAGCTACATTACAGAACCCTTCATGATCTCCTCAGAAGGGGAACGTGAAGACGTACAACAGAAGCGAGTCTGACCCGTTCTAATGAGCAGTTCTGACTGGTTATACCGTTCTAGGACAAATAAGTAGCAAATAAAATAAAAAAGTTGTTTGAATTGGCAAATTTTTTGATTACATTTTATTTATTACATACATATTTATATCATTTTTCTATCCACAATTTTGCTACCCCTTCTTAGAAGGGTTAGAAGGGCCTGACTGCACGCCACTGATTTATAGAGTTATTTATCAGTTAATTATTATTATCATTATCATTAATATTATTATTATTGGGAATTTTGTAACACTTCTTAAACAATGACACACATCATATAAACATAAAAAATCACCAGTCACTGAATATTGAAATTATTATTTGTTGCAACATTTCTTTTTTTCACATATTTAATTTATTCTTAAAATATTTCAGAATAAAAAAGTATTTTCATGTAAATGATTCTAAGACTCTCTGAACTCTCTCTGTAGGTGTCAGCACTCTGATGGCAGCACTGTGCAAACAAACACAAGCACAAAAATAAATTAAGTAAAATCCATAGAGAAATGACTCAGTGTTTTTTTCTACACCTTGACAATACGATAGCAAATAGCGATTTTCATGGGTCCGCATAATAAACCGGGATATAAAGTTCAGCTCTCGTCGATCAATGCTTTTTCCATCTTGGTGTGCTGTCCTTTTTCTTTCATCTGTTTAGTGTAGATTAGAAGAAGTGGTGATCACGTTGTGAGATGAGTGTAAAAAGGAGAAAGGCTACAGCTGCTGGGGAAAGAGCAGGACAGGCCGGCATGAACACTGCGTTATTATCCACATTCTATCACTGCCATTTCCACCACGTTATTCATGTTAAATAAGCTTTTCTACAAAGATACGACATAGAAAACTGGTAAATATATAACTGTCAGCCTTTCAAAATACACTGAATGATGTCCAGCCCCTATCGGAAATGATTTTTTAAATATTCAGCTTTTGTCTGATGAGAATCAGAGCTTGTACTCTTTCGCCGTAACCAACCATGCTTATTGCAAATTGTCCCAAAAGCTGCTACTGAAAAACATAAATGGGTTTTACTTTCTACACATATGTATACACTGCTGGCATAAGTTCCAGTCCAGTAGGGAAAAAAAAGTGAAGTATTAAAGGTACTACTCGATTTCTGTTCATTTTAATCTGTCCTGTCAGTCCATTTACTCAAAACACGGCCAGTGGTTCAGAACGAAAGCTTTTAGCTCTTCCTCTCGGTGTTCTTTGCTCAGTTGCTTAATTGTTCAATCCTTTTCCTCTTTGGTCTGTAAAAAAAAACGTTTGAGTGCCAAAGGTGGACTTTAGCAGAAGGCCTATTCACGAGAAATGTGCAGGTCCAATCCCCCAAATCCAGACCGACAGCACCTCTGAGAAGTCCTCTGAGAAAATGTGTATCAATCACACTTCATTGAACCTTTTAAACTCTGCAGGAACTTCTTTATTCATTTCTTTTTTTTCCCCAGTAGGCTGTGCAGGGTGCTGTGTGGATGTAAGTCCTCCGTGGCACTAGGGGACACTGCCCATTTACAAAGCGGAGCTACAGACAGGCAGTCGGAGGTGGATGTCGAGCTGATGACAGACAGCGAGTTATCTACAGCAGGTGGGCGGGAGCAAAGATCTGACTTATATAGTTCACGTTAAACTCTCCACACCTCTGAAGATTCGACCGCTGTTAGGAGACCTGCAGATACACAAAGACAAAAAGCACACAATATAAATAAATATAAAAACACTGATCCAAGAAAGGATCTCTCTACTTCTGTGCCATTTTATTGTTGCATTCAGTGTTAACAATGATTAATATTATATTATGCCATCACACCTTCAGTTTGCAGCTACAGAATCTTATGAAATGATCATTTTCACAAAGAATTATATTTCACATTAATACTACATGGGAAAAAACATGATTTGTAGGAGATGTACATTAATTTGTATATATAAAAACTAGTTTGATTTAAATGTATTATATATTTTCACAATTTTCAATAAATTTCTAATGAATGAATGAAATATTTCCAAACATGCTTTTTCTTCCCAAAAAGCATGAGACTTTTATTTATTTTACAGAATAAATGCTATGTACTGTAAATGTTTCGTACGTTTTATGACACTCTCTGTAGAGCAGCTGCTGATATTATATATTTAATAGGCAAGAGCACTCTGAAGTGTGTAGCCTCATCACATACGTTGTTGTTGGAACGCCCCGTTCTCATACAAACTTGGTGTTCGTGCAAGCCAATTTGTCAATAAAGCAGTTTTGTTAAAGATAAAGAGGTTTTTTTTAATAACAGCACTTGACACTCTGTAACTCGTAAGCTGCAGTGTGATCGGATTGCTGTCAGATTCACAGGAGATGGTAAGTCATGCTCACAACTTGTAGAATCTGTTTAGTGATCAGCCTACTATGTCATGAGCACGACTTATTTAATGATTTGTTTTAAAAAATCTACTTATAACAAATATTAAGCACCACTGGGACATTTTACTCTTCCACTCCCATTTTGCAGGCAAATGCTCCTCTCTTAAATAAGAACAACATCATGAATAAAGAATAAAATCTATTATGTTGGCCTAAATTATGATCACTATAAACAACTATGACTTTATGATTACAGCTACAAAAATAATAAGAATGAATAATAAAGTGAAATTTACATTAAAATAAAACATTTATTCATGCTGTAGAAGGTTTTATTTTCTTAAATGCAGACCATCACTTCAGTCAAACATATTTCATTTGGTTAATTTCAATTTTATGTTTTAATGGCTTAGAGGCTTGAATGGTCCGGGTCCTTTGTGTAGAGTTTATTTGAGACACAGATTTCTCCTGTAGGTACTTAGCCACAAGGATGCAAAAACAAATGCATTGTTGTGCCGAACCCCATTGTGTGTGTGTGTGTGTGCGTGTGTGTGTGTGTGTGTGTGTGTGTGTGTGTGTGTGTGTAGGGGGGTGTCAGGAAGGTTATCCAGCATAAAAACTATGCTAAATGAATAATGTGGATCTTGATCTGCTGTGGCGACACCCAACAGAAGCAGACTGCTCATACTCCCTCAAACATTTCAAGTTATCTATGTTGGAACCGCACTGGCTGATAGTATCTGCATCACCAGTGCACCTCATAAATATTTATTATTTAAAATTGGACAGGCAGACCTAACCTGCATACAAACCTAAAAGGTTTGACTGACTAGATGGAATGAATGGAAACAGACAGAATGGAATAATCAAAATGATGTGGTCTTCATTTTTTAGTTGAGACACAGCCATCGCAAAATGATGCTTAAATTAAATAAATAATATCAAACAAACTATACGCTTATGACTTTGAGGAAACGGTTTTGGGAAGGTCCTTATTTGTCGTAAGGTCTATAAGACCTTAACATTTCGAATGAATTGGAACATAGATTGTTAGCCAGACCTTGACAAACTTCACAGATGGTCTTTTAATCGACTAAATGATCCACACCTCTCCAGGTCTGTGAGGAGTTTTGTGTTTCCTCCCTGTGAGAAGAATGAACTGGCTATCCCAAAGTGCCACTAACCTTGAGTAAGTAATTCCTGTTAATGCTACATTTTCTCTCCAACAACCCTGTCCAGGTTAGTATGAGGATGAATCGTTTTATCATCTCAATTGTCAATTGTACTTCACAGAACTGTCAAGAGATTTTTGTTAACAGAGGAATATTGGCAACTCACAATGCCATCTGGATGGTGCATGGTCTTTTGCCAACGTGATAAGGCCACCAAGTGCTTTCAAGATGGCACATGTGTTTAATAACAATGAACTCTTGACAACTGCACAGGGAGCGAACTGGCATAGTGGCGGCAGGTGTTGGCTTAAAATGGCCCCGTCTAAGCATAAAGCAGTAGGAATGAAGCAATCAGGATGGAAATGAATCCCGTTTTAATAGGGTGATGGCACACGCTCGGGGAGAGAATTGATGGAAATACTCTGATGGATTGAAGCTAAAGACAAGGTCAACATATTTTCAATACACGACTGTAACTCTTCTGTAATTAAAGCCAGTGCTGTTAGTACAGAGTGAATTCATTATTTGGGATTCACGATAATCTACTGTATTTGTATTTCACTATATGTGGTGAATGAGCTGTCTGGGTGGGGAGCAATGCACATTCAATTTATTACCCAGTGCAAAGACTTGTCACCTGTCTCTAAAACTAAACTAAAAAGCGATGGTTTTCTATAAAAACTACCCCCATGCGATAGCTCCACGCCCCCCACTTTGGGAACCACTGAGCTAAGAGATATTGTAGTGTGGTAGCGTGTGTTTTACCGCCGTGCCACCTGAGCGGCTGAACTCTGACCGTCATTGGTCACAAACACAAAGAGGATGTGGGTCCCTGTTGAGTCTAGTTTAGAGTTTTTTGCCCTGTAATTTTAAGGGAGTTTTATTTTGCCACTGTCACCTTTGGCTCGCTCAACACAGCTTTTTTTTTTGGTTTGTCGGTCTTGTATTCAGTCTTGCAAAGTGGCTTTGAGACAATGTCAAAAGTGCTACACAAATCCACTTGACTTAACTTGACATTGGCCTCACATTTACAACCTATGAGACACAACACGGAGAAAAAAAGAAAAGAGGCTTTCTGAAAAGACCCTGTCATGACGACACAAATTTAGTTTATTCTAAATGCCACAGATGGTCCCACCGCTGGGCCCTACGAACACCGCAATCAATAGATATCGATCGTTTCTATCCTGGTCCTCTTCTTACCGAGGAAAACAGCACACAGGAAGAACTGGATCTTTGATGAAAATTTCACGTGGTGAGCGTGGGTGTTCTGCATTTCTGTAGCAGATCGTAGCGGGAGGAGTGTAAGTACGTACACACAACTATAGCCAGAGAAATGGAGACTGTAATTCACAGCACATATGGAGCTTCTCACCTGAGTGGTTATACAGTAAACAAGCCCACTGAAGCATATGGCCTCGGGATGACATTTCAGCTGAATGAACTTATACGACTCCATATTTGAAAATGTCACCCCGGGCTACACTACTCTCAGTTTAAAAAAAAAAAAATATTTACCATTATTTTAAAAGAAAAAATATATTTTATTTTTCACCTAGTCCACCTGCAGTAGCTGATATATGAGTGTAAAAAGTAACAACGTCGGCAAAGCTTAGTAACAAGTAACATCCGTCAGCAGAATGATGCAACATTAAATGTGTGTAAGTGTGGTGTCAACATTTCTAGAATATGATCTTTCTTTCCACGAGAAAGATTCATCTAAATAAAGCAATTACAACTTAAACCTGAAGCTAGATTCTTAAACAACTCCCACTAACGGCATCCATTCACTCCACATAGACTATAATACAAAGTAATACACAAAGATTACCCACAATCCTCCTGTCAAAACCTTGACCCGGATACAACATGTCATCCGGATGTATATTTAGTATTAGGAATGCAGATGCTTTAATTATTATTATTAATAATAATAATAATAATAATAATAACTCACTGATGAGTTAATTTTAGAACAGGCCTGCGGGTTACTGATATGGCCCTTGGGGGCTAACTAAAACCGGCTGTCACTGTGTAGGTGACCCCTTACAGACACTATCTAGTATGTACATTTATTTACTAAGCCCTGATTAATATCATGATATCCTGCTTTTCCATTGTGCCAGCCGGGGACCCAGTGTAATTAAAGAGGTAAAACCATGTCTTACAATATAAAGTGTATACTTTTATATGAAGTGTATACTTTTATATGGGACCTATGGCCCTATTTTATCTATCTTTAGCGAACCGTCAACCGTGCACCATGTAGCTTGATCTTGGGCATGTCAGTGTGTCTTTGCACTCGTAACGTTGAGACGTGAAAGTTTGCCTTGCGCGGCTAGAAATGTGTAAAAGGCATGTACTAATTCTCTTAATTAATCATGGGTGTGTTTTGGGCATGGTCTGATGTTGGTGGCTACCTGGACGTACACGCCCCCTTGTTACACACACATGGACATGCAGCAGGACACAAACCCGGAGAGTATAGCAGTTGGCAGTTATGCAAACTTGTACACACCTCATTTCGAGACCACCACAGCCATCGGCGTTGAGATCTTCACAAGCACCGTTACAATTTAAATGATACGGGCAGAAGCCGTGACAATAGACTCTTGGTGGGGTGTAAGATGGGGCCACTAATATGTCACCAAAGATCACAACTGAGCAACAAGTGAACATGCAAACTGAATCACTTTCCCAACTGACTCTTTAAATGAATTAGTGGACTCGAATCCCAGCTGTGTTCTTATCTATCAATACAAAACTGAATTTAAAATGATTTTTTTTCTTAAATTGCTTTTACTTTTTTACTTAGGTACATTTCAGCTGATGTACTTTAATACTTCGACTTGATTAAAAAAACATCCATCCGTCGAGTCTTATTTGAATCATTGTATTACCAGATTGCTAGTACTTTTACCTAAGTAAGGAACTTGTGTACTTCTGCCACCTCTGACCGCAACCCTGAGTATGATGAAGTTTGGTAGAACATGAAAATGATGATGTAACATCAAGCATTTATGATGCTGGAGTACATCTTGATAAAACTAGCCTCTGTACTGAGAGCAGAAATCACTCACTCTGACATTTGATTTCAGTAAGAAAAAAATACCTACGCCGGATATTTCTTAACAATAGAAATGTAGGACAGCCGTTGTATTCTCAGCGCTGGTGTTACTAGGCCAGTTAATGATGATATCAGATGTTCACGTGTGGTAGAAAACGTAATTGCCGTCACCTCGTCGACTGTGCGTGCAGTAATCACCTTCGTTCTGATTCTTTAACATTCATCTTTGAACTTTCAGGACTTTCCGGACATGCAAGGACGCCACAATTTAACACCCTGGAATCGATGTGCCGCCCTAATGCAGTTCACATGGATTTTTTTTCTCTTTGGTCTGCAGAAGTATACACCTGGGGCTTGTGCACAAAGGACAAATAGGACATCTTTTGTATCATCGCACCATCCATTACGTTATCACCTCACATTTTTAAATAGATCAGTTTCCACGGTGCATTTGTCTTAATTAGAGCTGGGGATGTCTGTACCATGCTACATCCACAGCACACACGAGAGTGTCATTGTTCAGGATGGTAATGGTGTCAGCTTTGAACAAATTCATATTTTGTTTGGCATCTTTGCATTGTGAACTTATTAAGAAAAGGCCAAATTAACATAGGCATAAACCTCCATCTTTTCTCCTGCACTATATTCACTGATGAGCCATAAAATTAAAACCACCTCCATAACATTGTGTAGGTCCACAGAGTGGCGGATTCTAACATTGAGACCTGTACCTGAGATTCCATCTCGTGTTCGTTTAGTGTCCAAGCAGATGAGCACATGAGGTGGTCATGGATCTGATAAGAACTATATTACGCCTCTGTCCAACGTCTTTTATTTATTTATGTATTTATTTATTAGGATTTTAATGTCATTTTACACTTTTGGTTACATTCATCACAGACACACGGTTATTCATCACTCAAGGTTCATCATCACAAGTTCAATTAACCTGCTGCAAGTTTTTGGACTGTGGGAGGAAACCGGAGCACCCAGAGTAAACCCACACAGACACAGGGAGAACATGTTAAACTCCACACAGAAAGGACCCGGACCGCCCCACCCCGGGATCTTACACAGGACCTTCTTGCAATGAGGAGACGGTGCTACCCACTAAGCCACCGTGCCGCCCCTAATCCTTATCTTGAGTTCTCATTGGCTGTTGTTTGACGCTGCACTCATTGTCAGCAGGCCGACTAGTTCGGATATTTTTCATGCTGGATATTTTTCTGCTCAGTCATTGAGCTGCTCTAATGGAGTTGGGCAACAGTTCACTCATAGCCGAATTTTGATCCTTGACTGAACCCCAAGATGCCGTCTGTGCCTGGCACATTTAGCGGCGACGAAGCAAAAATTGTTTAGTGTAAACTAGGCATATGTTGTCCTTTTAAAATCCTGCTTCTTTACCATCTTACAATACCAGATTTTGAAGAGTACAATATTTCCTTTTACAATTTTAATCCAATATTTCTTATGCTCTGTCATTTTTCTTTCCCTGACAGTTCTTAATGGCAGTAATTCTCGACCTGCCTAATGAGTCCTAACAGGTTATTTAAAATTATTGTGGGTTTGCTGGATATATGCAGGGTCAAATAATTTTTTGCAGCATTTTGTATGATTTATCTGGTAGTGCGAATGTTTAATCATTTAATATGCTAGGAAGAAATGTGTCCAGATTTTCAGATGTAATACTGCCAAATAACAAGTTATCTATCTAAATCACTCACAGCTGAATCATTAAATCATGAGTGTGACCACAGTAAAGAAAGCTCGTCATGTGTTTAAAAACCCTTAAGCACTTCTCTAAGGAGGTAAGTAAAGCTAAACCATGCTAGCGAAACGACCCTCAAAAAATAGCAGAGCCACCAGACCCCTCACTGTGAATGATTTATGACCATATTAAAGACCAGTGCAGTCGTTTTTGGAACACTGAACTTTACTTAGATGTTTTCCTCCTGCCATCCTTATTCACAATCAAATCCTGCTCAACCTGATCTATGTTTTCTAATATTTATAATGAAGCAACAACTTTATTTTTTAGTTTACCGTCCTGGAAGAATCATCTGAACTTTTATTTAGGGTTCGTTGGATCAGTAAAGCGGAATCTTGTACAGAAAAATAAATAAATAAATAATAATAAAAAAAAATAATAAAAAAATAAAAAAATATATATATATAAAATGTGATATATGTGCCCCTTTTCCACTTATCGTCGCTCTCCAGTGGAATACATGTACATAAATATTTCCCTTTTTTCCATGCTTGCATTCGCTGTGGGTTAAACCGCTGTTATGGAAACAATGCGAAGCTGAACTCGCAGGTTCTCTCACATAGAAATAAACATTTTGACATAGAAATAAAAGTATTAGACATGCATGAGCACACATATTTCTATAGGCCACACATATTGCATGAAATTATTTCAATTTCCACATATACTTTGCAGAGATATGGGCTTTTAAGGAAATGATCTATACAGTATGGCTGAACAGCTGTCTGAATAGCTGTGCCCTTTGATCCTTCAGACTGCACTTCACTGCACATGATGTAACTGACATGCTTCTGTAACATGGGTTTGATAAAACTTCAGAAAACCCTTGTCAGTGAACATAGTCCATCACTTCATTGACATATGCTAATTAAGACTATGAAATGCAACCTTCAGAGTCCCGACCCTAGCCAAACACCTTCAAATTGACATTTAAAGGTTGACCTACAAGTCTGGCTTTCTTGTCAAACTGTCAATTGCCGTGACAGGGGGACAGATGTATTATGTGTGTTCTGAAATGAGCTAATGAGTAAACGAATAGGATTCAAAAAGAATGTATATGTATATGTCTGTAAAAGAAATCTTTCCATCTATAAAAATATGTCTCCCTTAATCTCGTAATGCTTTAATGATGACTCTGGTTGGAGCAAGTAAAACTTTCATGCTCGACATGACTGAACATGAAATGGTGTGTTCTCTTTACCTCTGAGACTGAGAATGGAGTTGCTGAAGCTGGACTGCTGACTTGGCTGCTCTGGATTAGAGATTGGAGTGGGAGTTAATGGTCTGCAGCGGCCACGAGCGCTCGCGGAGAAAAGCAGCTGCCGTCTCGGCGGCCTCTCTATTCAACCCAGGGTTTGGGATGTGTCCTGCGGTGCCAAGCAGGCCCAGAGGGATCAATTACACTGGGCCCAGCATGCACCCCAGTTCGGATGGGGCTGCACTCTGCACTGTGCTATCCTATAACCACCCCCACGTCCAAGCCGGCCTTTTTCTGTGACGCTTTATAACGGTTCATTAATGATCCCCACATTTTATCGATCAGTGGTTATTATTTATCTCAGTGATCTAGTTCATGTCAGTTCAGGAACACGGCTGGATGCACCCACATCAGAAAGACAACACATATGGTCTTCTTGGGTGTTCCTAAGTAACAGGCCTACCTAGCATTCTATAGCTAGCAGGGGGCACCAGTTATAGAATCATTCTCTCCTACTATGTCATTATGGCCAACAGGGAGCATAAAGTCACAAACTGACTGTGGTGTTTCCTTTAATCAGGCATTTTTTGAGCCTCAGCGGTGTTGGTTCGCTGAAGTTGGGGAAGCCCTTTAAATACTGGCGTTGATGGTCACCTCACTGTAGATAAGCCAAATAGTACCTCGGGTAAAAATCCACAGGTCACCACAGTTGATCATGGCCCGGATTATTTATTTGGCATGGTTTTTAATGCTGGATGCCCTTCCTGGCTCAACTTTCCTATTTATCCGGGCTTGGACTAGCACAGAAAATGCCCTGGTCTTGTGCACTCTTGGCACTGGTGTGCTAGCACAAAATCCTGCTGTGCCACCTGGGCACATAAAACAACATCTGTATTGTAATGTTATTGTGATGACATCTACTGAAAAATATATTGTGATGATATTTTGAGTCAATAATGTGAGTCTAACATTAATATTCACTCAACTGGCCACCTGCATTAAAATAAGCGATCACTTAAATGGCTGTAATTAGGGGATTCTGGCCTGAGCTGGTCAAAGCTGTGCGCAATAAGACATTTCACTTTTATTTCTCTACCGAGAACTACATAAGGAAAAAAGAACTGCATTAATGAGTGTTTATTCATATCTAGCACAGCGCTACACCTGGGTTTTATAACTGAGCTCTCATTTAGCTGAAAATAGCATCATCCACTTTTTTTCCCACTTTAGAGAGAAAAAGAGGTTTTCTAAAAGCAGTTTGTCTCAGCAATGTTGTGTTCCTTCACAGCAGAATTATAAATGTAAATATTATTATTCTCAGCTATAAATCAGACCATTTGTCAACCATATATAATTTTCTAGTGCAACCTTACTAATTACTGCCTCTTTCCTCA
Organism: Microcambeva bendego; assembly: GCA_034509265.1. Classification (NCBI taxonomy): domain Eukaryota; kingdom Metazoa; phylum Chordata; class Actinopteri; order Siluriformes; family Trichomycteridae; genus Microcambeva; species Microcambeva bendego. The sequence continues at coordinate 39,656,472 of JAYDZG010000001.1, forward strand.
GTTACTTCATAATACACTGTGTAATACTGTGTAATGGAGTTAAGCAAGCTTATTTCGGGCAGGTGCACTTGTTACTGCTCTCTGTCCTAACTTAACCTGTCTATTAAAACTTGGCATGTAGTAACGTTCAGCTCTGCCAGCTTTTTCTACTTTTTTCCGAGCGGTGAAAATAAGGAAAATTAAGGATGGACAGAAGCCAAAGACACAGTGACAAACTGTATATAATCACACTTACACACATTTCTCTGCTATAAAATGTGTCCTTGTTATTGAATGTCAATAAAAGAAAATGGTATAAGAAAATAATAATAATAATAATAATAATAATAATAATTATTATTATTATTGTTGTTGTTGTTGTTGTTGTTGTTGTTGTTGTTGTTGTTGTTGTTGTTGTTGTTGTTGTTGT
>JAYDZG010000001.1:39656980-39669032 GCA_034509265.1 Microcambeva bendego
ACAATAATAATAATAATAATAATAATAATAATAATAATTATTGTTGTTGTTGTTGTTGTTGTTGTTGTTGTTGTTGTTGTTGTTATGATGATGATGATGATGATGATGATGATTAATATTAATATTAATATTATCATTAGTATTATTTCCTTTACTATTTTATCAACACTTTGTCAAGGGTACTTCAGATCTAAGGGCTTAAGCCTCCCTGCTTACAGACGTAGCCAATCATGTCTGTTTGTAGATGCTCCATACCCACTGAAAGCACCAATGGGGGATTTGAACCCCTTGAACATTGGGCTGGTGGACTGTGCCACACACGCCCACATTATTACTATTATTATTATTATTATTATTAGTAGTAGTAGTAGTAGTAGTAGTAGTGATAGTAGTCAAACATCTACATGGATACATAACACCTAGAAAAAATATGAACAAAATAGAACAAAAATACTAAAAAGTAAAATAAAAAATAAATAGAAAAGAATAATTTTTTGAATGTTTGGTTAAATATTCAGGAATGAGCCGGGCTCGATGACATGACTGATGTTTTAAAACACATGTAGTAAGCCACTTATCAACAAGATATCTTTGGGCATTCTATAGTCTATGTATAGTATATATTTATTGTAATATACAGAAACTGTTGGTGTTCTCAAACCTGTATCAGATAAAGTCTTAATTTTTAATGGATTTCTTGAGGTCCAAAAATATAAAGAAGGGTTTCTTCTGTTTTTGTAACCAGAACTGCCTTAAACTTTAAATCCTGTCTGAAGTATTTTGGTTTTGTAGTGTTTAAAACATCCTACAAAAGCCACTAGATGAACCGCTAGATGAACCGCTTTCTATAATGAAATTTCAGCGTTTGTGATAAAGATTAGGATCTCTAGCACAGATTTATTTTTCAGATTAATTGCATATATTTGGAGATTTTAAAACCTAAAAATCATTTTGAAAATGATCCGAGAAGAAATGAGTAGACTAGCCAGGAAAATAACCAAATGATTATTTTCTTTGAGAACGTGGTCAGCAGGTTAGTTGGGAGATGAATTAAAAATGATACCTGTGCCCGTCAGATGCCCTTAACTGGCTAAAGTTCACTGAATGATATTTAAGAGCGGATGAGATGCAAATGAGCAGGGCAGGACGAATACACACAAATTAAAGAGTTTTAATTGCAGATGACAGTAAAGACGGAAGGTGTGAGTTTTAGCTTTTCATTTCTTTTCTCATTTAAACACACCAGCCATCTTCATGTCCTGCATACGTAGTGTGAGGGAGACCGAGAAAAGGTTTATATTCTCAGAATATTTTTCATTACAGGTGCAGGCACCTCGATTGATCAGTAGGTGTCTCTATTGCAGCAATAAATATGTTATAAAACTTTTGAGCACAGTGAAAAAATACAAAATACTTTGTTCTCATATTCCAAGAACCTCCTTTCATGACTTCTCCTAAAAATTTACAAATGTCCACCCAGCATGCTTACATTCTCAACATATTGGTACACGGTAGATTCTGTCTGTACGTCTGATGTGTTATATTAAAATGTTGCTTTTGAATGAAGCAGGATTAAGCTCTATCCCTATTTTGACAAAAAGACAAGTTTCATACTTTTATCCTGAATAAAATGAATAAGTGATGGCAGTGGCGTAACGAGTGAAGTACAGTGAAGCTGTAGTAACAGTCGCGAATGGAACGAGTCGAACCAAATCAAAGCCGTGATGTTACTGGTGAGTGTTTTATTGCTTAAAAAAGCACAAATAAACTAATACGAAAGCATGTATGCATTTGAGGCTGGTCAAACTACAATGAATAGCCCAGTGCTTCCTGTTTACTGCTGTAAAGTTTCATTTTCAACATTCGTTTGACATTCGACTTCAGATCTATTTAAGTGCTTTAAAAAACACATGTAACATACATTCAATAATCAATAATACTTGAGTATTGCAAAACACCTGCAAGACAGAACTGATTTCTATGAGCCCGCCTCCCCCAGAGAAAATCTTACATCTAATTGGTCAGATTACCTGTCTGTTACATTCATGGTCTCCTGTAAAGCTCGAACTACAGGGAGTCTAATGAGCACTTCAGATTGGTTAGTATCGCTCTTGACAAATAAAGTAACAAACAAATTAAAGATTTCATTGTATTTAAAACACATATATTTATTTAATTTTACTATTCACAATTTTTTACCCCTTCTCTGAAGGGTTATAAGAGCCTCACTGCACGCCACTGGATGATGGTATGAGATGACGTAATAGTCTTACCGTAGTAGTTTTGATCCGGCCTCCAGGCTGTGTGCAAGTCCAGCCTGATCTATTTACCAAAAGGTCACAGCCTTCATCATCCAGACATGGCACCATCTCACACCACTGCTTAGTCCTCACGATACGAGCTGAAGGAGAAGACGAGGGAGGAGATATAAATACTATACGCATTACAAACATGGCATTACAAACATGACATCACACAATCACCAAATGTGACACAATCCTTTGAACATAATTAATAACTACTAATCTGTTAACCATGGATGTGACAGAAACATCTCAACCACTGGAGTACACTTGGATGTAAAGTATGTGTAGATAAGTATGTGTAGATAGATAGAGGTCGTAGGTAGGTAGGTTTGGTGGATGGATGGATGGATGGATGGATGGATGGATGAATAGATCAATTGATAGATCGATAGATAGATCGATAGATAGACAGACAGACAGACAGAGCACTTAAAGAAGAACATGCAAACTCCAAACCCAGGCCCTTCCTTCTGTGAGGTCATCAGTCTGAGTTTGCTCTAAAACCTTGTCAACAGAACACTGTAATTTTCCCTTTACCTGTTTTCATGATTTTAAATTGAGGATGATTGTACAGCGCTCAGCGTCCATTGTGCATCTCTATTCACATTTATTTTGTTGGTGGACGGTGGATTGTTGATGTCAAAGCTCTCTGAGGAGAGTATTTTCACAGAAATTGATGGTGTGTGGTAAGAATCAAACAGTTTCTGCTGATTTCAATAATGTTTTGTTGCCTTTCTTGTTTGTTAATGGGACAGACATGGGGAGGAATTCAGCCTAATTGCAGATGGCATGTTGTACTTGGCCAGTAAATGTAAGTGATTCTGATTAAAGTGCCAAAAATTAAAGCGATGATGCTGCTTGAACTGATACCTCTCAAAGCTGCTATTTACACAAAGACCAAGCGATTGCACTTAACAGGAAAGCAAGGCCCTTAACCCTCAAATGCTCAGACTGTATAATGTAACTATCATGGAAGATGTTTTGGTAAAAGTCACCTTTCAAATGCTCAAAATGAAATGAAATGACTAAAAACGAGTCACAGCTCTCGCCCTGCATGGACCCAGAAATGTGCTGAAACCTCGACTAAGTTCAGTCATTTGGTTATAATATTTATATATATGTGGGACTTTGCTTTAGGAACTTTACATTCATCTGACCAGTGGCAATGCAGCATTTTAAACTGGGAGGTTCAGACTCTCTGCATTGTTGTGCTAGTGGAAAAAAATGCTGCTCAGTCTGGGCACCTGAAACAACAACAACAACAACAACAAAAACATCCCCTGTCTACAGCAGATATGAAAGGGACAGAAATGAAACAAGAGGCACTCCACCCCACTAGATGGCACAACCCTTGCTCTGCATGGGGTCAGACATAAAGCCTGAAAGACCAACTACATATGTTCACAGGAAAAGATAAACTGTGCTGGACAATGGGTTAAGCCTAAGGGTTATGGTACTGCACTAGTAATCAAAACGCTGCTGGTTTAATCCTCACCAATACCAAGTGCCCACTTTTGGGCTCTCAATGAAGACCCTTAACCCTCAACTGCTTCGAAATACACTGTCACAGCTTTAAAAGTAAGTTTCAGTGAAATGCATCTGCTAAATACCGTAAACGTGTAAACTGTAAACAGAGAAACATTTTACAGTTTCAGAAGCAAATCTGTAAGGGAGAAATCATTAGTTATAGAAACACCCTTAACTGGAGCAAATTCTAAATCAACGAGGCTCAGGTGACTGTCAATTAATGGAACTGACACAAAAATAATTGCACCTCCCTCTGATGGCAATATTTGGCAAGGCAAAAAGACATGATTCTATAATCAAGACCTACCATTGATCTTCACAGCAGGTGGACTGTGTAGTTGTGATTGTTGAATTTGCAAAGTCTAATGGAAAAGTGATAAATAAACCAAGAGCGAATTGTTTAATATGTTCGATATGTTCTCCTGGAACGCCTATTAACCCCAATTTTCAATCCAGTTTATCGTAAAACAAAGACCGTTTGACTACCTTGCCTGTAAATGTAAAATTCGAACACTTCATCACATCAGTGAAATGCAAAAGCTGCCAGCTCATTTCAGCTGCCAGCATCTGTGACATTGTAACCGATTGTGTCGCTTCAGATTGTGTGATTGCAGCAGGCCACTGTTGATGTACCGGTTCTTTCCGAACCATGTGAGTCACAGGATTGAAATGATTCATTGAATTAAAACACCCTGGGTGTACTCTGCCACTGGAAGGAGCAGGAATGTGCATTTAATCTGGTTTGTGACAAAAAAACACATTATAGTGAAACCTCGCAGATTCACGGGTCAGGGTTTGCGGACTCTTTCACTTCCCTTGGAGCCTCCCTAATAATCGTTAACACTGATGTGGGGCACAATTTTTTATTAACTTTTTTGTGCCAATGTAGAATTTACTGCCACAGTAAGTGTCAGTGGCAGTCAGTGGCAGTGTTAGAGGCGGGATGTTTGAAAGTAGCCAATCCGAGGGTGGTATTCGTTTCTATTTTGCAGTTTATTGTCCGCTGCCCTGTGGGGCAACTCCGGAGGTTTTGGAGGGATTTTTTATCTATAAAAGTGGTCTTGGAAAATAACCCCAATGAAAATATCAGAAGCAGGAGGATACACAGAGTGAAGTTCAGTCTGATACACAGTGAGTCACTTACAGTTAATGTTAACACACACTAGTAAAGGACAGACATGACATCTCTCTAAAAACCTAATGAGCTGTCTTGCTGCTTACTGCCTACAGACGCAGCTACAAACTTTTAAGACAGGTTTCTTTGTACATGCTACTAGGTTACTAAGCAAAGAAGGTCCTGGGTTCAAGGCCCAGGTTATGGCAGTCCATCCAGTCTGTGTGGATTTTTCATGTTCTCCCCAAGTCTGTGTTAGTTAACTCCAGGTGCTCCGATTTTCTCCCACAGTCCAAAAACATGCCAGTGAAGTAAATTGGATGAATAAAATTGCCCATGATTGTGATGATGTACCAATGATATGTACTAATGAGACTTGAGTAACTGTTTCCTGTCATGAAGGTAACCAAACTTACTAAGCAGATCCAGTTATCATCATACCAGTCAACACACAAGCATACCAGCCAACTTCTCTTTGTGTACCAAAACCAATTGAATTGTCACTGTATACAAATTAAAAAATGATCATTTATTTATATTTGTCAGCCACATTTGTACATTTTGTGAGAATTTATACTGTGCAGCAGTGAATGCTGGGATTGCCTTGACCTCTAAGGATGCATAGGATGCTCCCTCATTCTTCAGTAAAATTACTTGTTATTTTTAGGGTCCCTTTCTAGGCAGCATTTTAAGGCATCTAAGAATGATATAAGAAAGCCTGACAAAAAATGCATCTATGGAGATCAAACTCTTAAGTTTTTGAACAGACCCGGAGATTTTTAAAGGGGTTTGGAACATCAGCATCAACAGGGGGTTAACATAGACAGCATATTGTTTGTATAAGGTATAATATAATTTAACTTTGTATAATATAGCTGGTTCCATACTAAGGCTCACACAAATAAGCCTAGATGACTACACAATTTAGGTCACTTTAAAAGTGATCATTCATATTAAATAGTCATCATTTCCTTCTCTTAGTCCATTAAATGTTGCCATTACAGCTAAACACACTTGCTCCACCTGGTTTCATGCCTCTCGGCTGCTTTTCCACCAGCTAATGGGACCACTGGAGCCATTTCAAGAATTCTGGAATTTTAAGGGACTTAAGAAATGGCTGCATGTTTCAGCTACAGGAACCTTTGAATGCATTTACTTACTTTATTACCAATTTTTTTTGTGATCAGGGTAAAAATTTTTTGTGATCATACCAAGTTCAGTAATCCAGCACCAGGCGGAGCCTTTAAACAGGCTAATTTATTTATTAATGTATTTATCTGATAATGTTTACACTAAATTTTCAAAGTAGATATTAGAAAAGTTCTTTACTTCACTCCGCTTAAGTTTTTTAAGTTTCTTTTGTCAAAAATTAAACCTTTGTCATTTGAACTAAAACAGCTTATTCAAGGTCTTTTGATGGACTTTTCTCTGGGGACTATTCATAAATTCTTTTTATGATCTTTTCATAAACTACAAGAAACCTTGGAACAAATCTTTTTTTAGAAACTTAAGAAATGTTTTTACAACATTAGCACTTGAATTCCCTATTAAGTCCAAGTTTAAGTCTTAAGTTTACATTTTAAGGTACACAGGGATATTTTAGAGACACTTTTTAATTTATTATTATTATTATTATTATTATTATTATTATTATTATTATTAGTGTTGTTGTTGTTGTTGTTGATTTACTATTTTTATTTATTTATTAGTGGTAGTAAAATTACATTTTAGAGGAACCTGGGACTTTTTTTTGACTGCTCCCTGATCCCCACAGCAGATCATGATCCGTATTACGGATTTGGCATTACCTCACAGGACAGGTAGTTACAGGCTACACATGATTCATTAGTACAAGTTAAATGTCAAACACAGTCACTCGAAGGATTCAGTTACTACCACAAGAATCATTTCATGACCTCATAAAAATCATCTAATACACATGTCCACTTCCTAAATGATGCAAAACTCAAACGGCGTTGTTTTATTTCTCCATGAAGAGCACTAAAGTTGGATCAGTCTATGAATTAAAGCATTACCCTCACCACTTTCACTTCATTAACATTCTCAGCAGCACCTCCGCCAGCTCAAGAAGCTGAAAAAGCTTTTTCGAGAAATACAGTGTGTCTTTCACAATGATATTTCCAACATGGTGAGCTGTTGTCAGTGCCACCCCCTGCAGTTCCTTTCTCACCAGAGCAGCATGAAACATGGCATCATTCGGGGGCTCATGGCACACGACACACAGGTCTGTTCAAGCCTTTAAAGGATATGAAGTCACTTGTCGAAAATTGCTAAAATACTTCACTTTAAAATAAAATAATAATAATAATAATAAATAAATACATTCTTCACAATGCAGAATTTGGCTAAATCAGTCATAGAAGAAGACTGTCATCGCACATATACAGATGTACAGAACAATGAAATTCTTTCTTTGCACAACCCAACTTTAGGAGCTGGGGTCATAGCGCAGGATCAGCCATTGTACAGCGTCCCTTAAGCAGTGAGGGTTAAGGGTCTTGCTCAAGGTGGCAGCATAGAAGAGCCTGGATTTGAACCGCCAATCTCTGGCTGATAGTCCAAAGCTCTACCCACTAGGCTACCCACTGTGCATAATATTCAAGTTAAAAGGGGACCAGGGTATAAGACAGTAAGGCATCATGGGAACCAAAACAAATCTCATTAATGTCAAAATTGGTCTTGACTGTCTGACTCATCTTTAAATCCGCCAACATCTGTAAAATTGTGTCATCTCTTTCACACTCCACGTTACATGCCAAGCAAAACATCAGTCTGGTATTTATACTCCTGTTGCTCAGACTAAATAAAAATGTGCTTCTTCATCTGCTGTGTTGTCTCTTGTGTACAATACAACATTATTTGTGTAAAACCAGACTAACCTTTACTCTGATAAATCTGCTCTAATTGGTGTCGATCATGCAGAGTTTATTCGTGAGCTCCCCTAGCTCGGCCTCCGCCGGGGCTTTAGTAAGGCGCGGCACATTTATCCTCTCTGCGGTTTGGTAAATGCCAGACATTTACCTAATTGGCAGCAGCATTTGGCATGGGAGTGTTTGTTTGCCCAGACTCCTTGTGGCAGCGATGCACCCTGCGAGCCCCAGAGATCCCAGCAGGCCCCGGAGTTGTCGGCCACTTTCCTCAGTGATATCGTAGACTTGCAGATGTGTGCTGACATTTTCCCCAAACGGTAGCCTAGAGGTTCGGTAAACCAAGCACTGGAAATGTCAACCAGAACAGGAGCCGTGCTGACTGAGATCATTAAATACTCACCGTCTTTCTGAGTGAAGCTGGCACTCGTCTGCCCTTGGACTTTGACTGCCAAACGGCTGAAAGTGCATCATGCTCGTAGACTACTGAATCCATTCTACTAAAAAAAGGCTTTTTTGGTGACTGTTGCTTCAGGTTGCGACTGGGTGGATGTCATTTGTGTACCTAATCCCCTGAATGAACTTAATAACCACATCTAAGTTATATTTGGTGTCAAATTTATAACCGTTTCTTCATTTGGTTTGGTTTTTATGCCGGATGCCTTTTCTGAGACAATACTGCCTATTTATCTGGGCTTGTGACCGGCACTACAATGCACTGGTTTATGCATCATAGTGGTTAGGTAACTATGGACTACAATGAACCCGACTGCATGTCAATGTAGCATCCAGCCTACCGTTGGCAGTGGCAAGTTTCGAACCGGTGAGTTCTAACTCTCGGCTCCGGGGTGCTAATGGAGAATCTCGCTGCTCCATCTGGGTGCACCTTAGTACACTGCTGACACAAAACAAATTCTATCAAACCTTTGCTTGTTTAATTTATTTTGTAAAGCTTTTCAGCACAAAAGTGAATAATTATAAATAATTGAAACATTTATGTGCTACAGTGCTCAAAAAGCATTAAACTGTTCTTTTCAATTTGGAAACACATTGTTGAGTCACATGACTATACCCACTTTTACTATCTACTTTTGATGGCTGCAGCATGTCGGGAGATAAGGTGTGGAAGGCATAATCAACAGATTTGGTTATGAATCCAGCGTTGCAGATCACGTACACCTGAACATACCGATTCTCTTCCCTGGTGCTTCCAGCAAAACAATGCGACACATCAGTCCTTCATTGGTTGGAAGAGCTCGACCAAGCCTTCCGAATCCTACCCTGACCCCTAATTCAGCAGACTTGAACCCAGTTGAGCATTTATGGGACCACCTTGATGGTCGTCTTGGCTCTATGGATCATCTTCCACACACCCCATGAGACTCTGTATGGTGACGTTTGGCAGGTTGGTGAGATCTGACTTTATCCACATTGAATCACTGAGATTACATGAAAAGTTGATTGCGAACCAGGATTATCCACCCATCAATGCCTGACCCCACACACGCTCTTTCTTTTGTGAAATCTGCAGGTAATATGCTGGTTAACCTTGGAGACTAATAGTCTTTTATTTTCTCAGTTCACCTTGAAGCGAAACTGCATTCCGGTGCGTGCTTTAAATTCTCCTGCACACCTCTCTCAGGTGCTAAGTGATAGCAGGCGAAAGCCAGCTGCGGCTGAAGCTCTGAAGACAGAGAACAGGCAGTAGCGATCTCGCGGGCCCCTGCGGTCTTGACCCAGTTGAAATGTACCGTGACTGATGACCGTCGCAGAGACCTGCAGACAGCCTTTATTGAGACAATAAATGAGCGGTGTATGCACCCGTGGCAGGAAAAGAAGAGAGAAAGGGCATTATTTATGTATTTAGACTAGCGCTTTGCTAAGCTCTTGCTCTTTTCCACTCTCCTGTGCTGACACGGTCTGATCTCCTCCCTGATACCCTGGAGATTGTGCATTTGCTCCTGGAAAAAGTGCTGATATTCGAGATCAGAATCTGACCTTTCACCCTGACCTTGTTTTCCTTTGTCCAGCCTTTTGTATTTGGAATAGAGTACTGTCAAAAATAAATATATACACCGACCTGGCATAACATTATGAGGTAAACTTAGGAACACTGATTATCTCTTCATCATGGCTCCTGTTACTTGGTGGGATATATTAGACAGCGAGTGAACATTCTATCCTGAGTTGATGTTAGACGCAGGAAAAATGTCAACGTGGAAAGAGCAAAATTGTGATGGCTAAACGACTGGGTCAGAGCTTCTCCAAACTTACAGCTCTTGTGGGGTGTTCCTGGTATGCAATGGTCAGTATTAATTTAAAGTGGTCCAAGGAAGAACCTGGAAACCCAGCGATTCAACCGACGAGCTACTGTAGCTCAAATTTCTGAAAAAGTTAATGATTCAAACTTCTGATTGAAAAGTGTTAGACAACACAATATTAGTGTTCAAAATAGTATGCCTGATCTGTGCATATACAGTCATGTAAAATAAATAAATAAATAAGAAGCGACTTCAAAATGATCCATTTTTTTAGTTTTAGAATCTCTGGTTATGTGTTTGAGCAGAATGAGCAGCATTGTTCTATTCTATTGTAATTGTGATTCTAGTTATGTAATAAAATAAAACTCAACTTTGTCAAACCCATTCCCATAAATAAACTGTCACATTTGCATCATTTATCAGACACCAAAGCGACTTACAGTACAGGTACAGTATACAGTCTGAGCAATGAGGGTTAAGGACCTTGCTCAAGGGCCCAACAACAGCAACCTGGCAGGGGTGGGGCTTGAAACGCCGACCTTCAGATTACTAGTCCAGTACACTACCACTAGGCTACAGCTGGCCCAGATGATCTGATTTCAGTGAGCAATCTTTGTTATAGTAACGGATGGTAACAGGTAATAGAGGCACCATGACACATCAGACCGGCTTGATTAATACATCTCAGGGAAACTTGGGTCACTGGGAAGCACTGAATGCTAATAACTTTAATTGGACAGGCCCGGCACACAATAACGACGTTTGATAATTGCCCATGGCGCCAAGGAATCTGCAGGGCTTAGTGTTAAGCAAGCCGGCTAATGTCTGCTGATAACCGAGTGACCGAGAGTTTGAACCTGACATTTAATAGAATCAGTTTAAATCAATAGTAAAGGTTACTGCCACGATGCCCGGAGCTCGGTGGATACTGAATTGAGAGCTGTCCGCCTGCACTTAATTCTTCTACATTGCTGATCTCTCTGGCCTGTGATTATGATTGCTCAAACATTTTGCCAGAGGGTCGGACGGTATAAATTTCCTCTACGGTGATGGTTTTACAATTCAGCCCACATGAGATAATCACCGGCCTAACTGTGTTGGGAAATAGAATCGTCATGTCTAGAAAATTGCTTTCTTTGTACTGTACATGCTCTGATGGTTTTCTTCTTTTTGACTCGGATTGCTGACATGGAGCCGTTTTTAAGCCTTTTTCCCCAGAAGCGTTCAGACAGTCGGACACTTCTCACAGGATCAGATTAAAGCTGTGTTTACATGGACGTTTGGCAAATTTAGCAGTGACAAATTGTGCCCTCATTCATACCACAACGACCTTGTAGACTCAGCCTGTTAGGCTCAATCAGCTAGCCTGCGCTGCAGCCAGCGGGCTGTTGTGGTAATCACAGCCACACGACTGAGCAGAAATAATGCCTGGGAGTGATTGGTTACATTGGTAAAAAATGATATATGTTATCCTGCCAGGTTCTAAATGAATGAGGTAAAATATTAGGATCACTCACCAAATAAGCGGTCAAAACAGCTCTGGTATGAAACTGATGGAAGTTTATAATTAAATAATAAGATAGGGTCGGGTGGGGTAGGGTAGGGTAGGGTGAATGTCAGGTAGTAGAGGGGAGGGTGAGGGTCATGTCGAGTAGAGTAGGGTGAGGGTAGGATGAGGGTTGTGTCGAGTATGGTAGGATACGGTCGGGTTGGGTAGGGTAGGGTAGGGTAGGGTAGGGTAGGGTAGGGTAGGGTAGGGAATGGTCGGGTAGGAAAGGGTGAGGGTAGGGTATGGTGATGGTCGGGTAGGGTATGGTGAGGGTCGGGTAGGGTAGGGTGAGGGTAGGGTAGAGTGAAGGTCAGGTAGTGTAGGGAAGTGTAGGGTAGTGTAGGGTCGGGTAGGGTAGGGTGAGGGTAGGGTATGGTATGGTGAGGGTCGGGTAGGGCAGGGTAGGG
>JAYDZG010000001.1:39750584-39766579 GCA_034509265.1 Microcambeva bendego
AGTAGTTTGCCATTGCTTTCTCCACCCCTCCCTATTTATCCGGGCTTGGGACCGACGTGCAGCTGTTTCCAGTTACATGGCTGGGTAAACCTACAGGACGATTCAGTGTCTCCGATTAACCTAGTAGCATGTCTTTGGACTGTAGGAGAAAACCGACATACCCGGAGGAAACCCACTCGGACACGGGGAGAACATGCAAACTCCCCCCAGAAAGGACCGAGATCTCTCCACCCGGGGATCGAACCCAGGACCTTCTTGCTGTGAGGCGACAGTGCTACACACAAAGCCACTGCCATAATGCCCATTATATTAATCTCGAAACCATTAAGACTGAGTCTAAAAATATTTTGACTTGATTTTTCAAATGTAAACTCACACGACTATGGTGTACCATATGAATCTCATGTTTATTTAACCATAATTTTAATTTCACACCCGGAGACTATTAAACAGAACTGTGGTACTGTTAAATAAACCGTAGACGCACAGTATCAGTGATTATTTTCATCCCTGTGCTTTTTAATGCAAATTTGTTTTGCTGATGCAACAAAAAGTCAGGAAATAAACTTCCAGTCACACAAACTACTCACCAGCTTCACATGGATTTACTCAGAAAGCAGCGAGTTTAAAAAGGAGTTAGATGAACTCCACCTCTCAGTTGAACCCTACACCGCTTAATGTGAAGCAGAAGTGTCGACATACAGTCCAAGCATCCAGCTGTTAAGTGGAAAAGTCATTAACATCAGCCACACATTTTTATTTCCTTTTGGTTAATTTAATAATTAAATATGCAAACTTCATTTCATCAAAGTTGGAGGATAAAATGATCTTCTAATGTATTATATCTAATGTATTCACACATTGTGAATAATGCTGGTCATCATGGCACCCGTTAGTGAGTGGAATATACTAAGCGGCAAGTGAACATTTCCAGGAAAAGAATTTGAGCGAGTTTACCAATGGCCAGCTTGTGATGGCTAGACGACTGGGTCAGAGCGTCTCCAACTACTGCTCTTGTGGGGTGTTCCTGGTCTGCAGTGGTCTGCATCTATCAAAAGTGGTCCACGAAAGGAACAGTAGTAAACCAGGAACAGGGTCATGGGTGACCAAGTTTCAATGATGCACGTGAGGAGAGAAGGATGGCTTGTGTGGTCTGATACAACAAGTGTTGAAGAAGTTAATACTGGTTCTGATAGAAAGGTGTAAGAATGCACAGTGACAGGACTGTTTTGGCAGCTAAAGGGGGGACAACACGATATCAGGAGGGTGTCTTAAGGTGTGTCCAAAAATAAAGCGCTCTCTACATTGACAGTTTTTTGTAACGGCATCCTATACACTCTCAAGAAGTAAGCTATTGAAATTCCTAGATGTCTTGAAGGTATTCCCAAGACCCAGCTTACTAGGTTTTTGGACACACTCATAATGTTATGCATGATCGATGTGTGTTAAAATGAAGAGTATTTGAAGAACAACCATACTAATACATTTACAGATGTGTTGACAGTAAGCAGAAGTTTCGATGGATAAATATAAGGTTTATAGAGCTTACAGCAACAGTTCATATTAATCTTTGTGGCAATTTTGGTCACTGGCCCGATTCAGTCAAAAGAAATACTCCAGATTCTATAAAAAGCACATAAAGGCAGATAAAGAGACCAATACAAAGTACAGGGCTGCAGATACACACTCGGGGGTCGGAAAAGCCCCTGTGTACGAATAATTTCATCAACAATAAAAAGGCCCTTGGATCTACCTGTAAACCCGTATAACAGGCTCCCGTTACTAATCTGACTCGATCATGTCGGTCCTTCCTCTTACACATTCCTCACTACGGATACTCGATTCGATTTCCATTCTTTTTTTTCTACTCTCTTGTCATTTCAAGGCTGAAGCACTGCAACTCCCTCCTGGCAGGTCTTCCTGTGTTCATTATCAGACCACGGCGATTGATTCAGAATACAGCCGCATGCCTGGTTTTCAATCTACACAAGTACTGCTACATTACACCACTGCTGTGCTCACTGCAAAAAAAACAACAAAAAAAACAATGATGCCTGCCTACACAGCCAAGTATGGATCAGCCCTGACCTTCCTTCTGTACATTCAAGTCACTTGATCATCTTGATCTACCCCTCAAAAGTCAGGGAAGTCCGGGAGCAGGTAATCAAAGTTTCGTGCAGTTTTGAAAATACGACCATAGACCTTTTTCTTTTCATAAAGTGCTTACATACACGGTTAAATTGAATATTATGATCACATTTTCTGTGAGCTAGCCTGTTCTGTACACGTGTGGGAGGTACTCTTAACCGATCTGAATATGACATTGAATACAACACATGCTGATTCTCTGCTCTGGACCACACAGGATCTTCCAGCTAGAGAATGTGACACGTCACATGGCTAGAAATGTCCAAAGCTGATCGGAAGCGCATGATTAAGGCTTCCAGATACTATTCTGACCCCTAAGTCCGCAGACTTGAACCCAGTTGAGGACTTGTGGGACACTCTGGCCCACTCTAGCAGCTGTGGGATGCCCTGTAGTCTGCATGGATCCGGATATATTTGAGATGGTACCAGGTCTTCACTCCCAGTCTGTCTAGCTGTCCAGCTTATGCTGTGACAATAATGTCAAACCTTGCATTTAAAAAGGTTTCCAAAAGGTTTCCAAAATGTTCTATACTTATACATTAGGATGTATATGTGACTCCTTTCGGCTGCTCCCATTTCCAAGGCTGTTCTCATTACTGACTCGTCATAGTTTTTACACCGTGTGCCTTTACTGACACAACCCTCCCTATTTATCTGAGCTTTGGACCGGCAATACAATGCACTGGTTTGGTGCATCCTCTTGGCTAATGTAGCGCCCAGCTGACTAATTGCAACACAATTTTGAACCGGAGAGTTCAGACTCTCTGGTCTGATGTGCTAGTGAAAAATGATGCTGCTTCACCTGGGCGATGTCATCAGGATGCACATAACAGTCATTATAAGTATGAATTTGGAGCTGTGCCATACCGGAATAGTGTGGTATTGACTTCAAAGTTAATTTAGGGACTATATGGTGGTTCATGCTGTCCCTGCTGTGTAACTATTAAGCTTAGCTATAGGGAGCCTTCTTAGAGGAGCACGTTTCAAGCTAAATCAAACTCTGTTCAACCTTTAAAGAATTTCAGCATCAGTATAAAGGGATTAAATAGGGCCTGATGAGATCTAAATTTAGGTTGAATCTTCTCTGTTTTCACAATCGGGCTGCTAAAAACTTAAATGAAAGTATAACTCCCGACTGCATTAAACTCTCAGATATCAAACAGAGAACGCTGCAAGTCTGAGAGAGAACATCTTCAAGAAGTCATCTGGGAGCTTTCCTGGTTTGCACAGATTGAAATGCCTGCACGATTTTTATCAAAACAGAAGGAGCTTCCAGTGCCTCTGAGTAGATAAAGTGCCTGATATTTTAGGTACAAACATACCAGAGGAAAACTTTGTCTGTCTGGGGATGAAGAACTCAGGAGGAGCAATATTGACCAGCATAGATGGAAAACAAATTGCTTTGATTATTATTATTATTATTATTATTATTATTATTATTATTATTAATAATAATATTATTATTATTATTATAAACAAAGCTGGGATTTAAAATCAAAAGCCTTAGATGCCAGCACTGGTGACAACGTGCACCTAGTTACTGGGAATTTCAATTTATTCTCTTTTAAATTATTAAATTAAAGCTCTTTAGACGAGTAGCCATTCGACTCTTTTAACGTATTTAAAATGATTTATCTGGTCTTTCTTTCTTTCTTTCATTAATTCATTAATTCTAATTTATGCATTATCTCTTGAGTTTAAAGACCCCACCTGCTTGGTCCGGTCATTCCACCCTGCAGAAACGGTGGCTAATCGTTGTTTGCTGCAGACACTGCCGACTCTTCCCACTAGATAGAGCCCAATCAAACCGGAGCAGAACTAAGATTCAAAACGAGTGAAAGAAAATTGAGGGATTCGTGATATGTTAGAGCCTTTTTATTTTCTGGCTGTTCCCATTGGTCACAATCAATTTTTAATTTAATAATTTTAATTTTGCCCAGTTTTGATTTCGGATGCCCTTCCTGATACAACCATCCCTATCCGACTTGGGACAGGCAATACAATGCACTGGTTTATGCATACTGTGCTAGGTACCTACATTATAATTCAGTGTCTCCAATTAACCTGACTCCATGTTTTTGGACTGTGAGGGAAAACTGGAGCTCTCGGAGGAAACCCAGGCAGACACGGGGAGAACATGCAAACTCCACACGGAAAGGAACCCGTCAAAAACTGGCCTCTTCCTTATTTCCTTCAATTCATTAAAGAGAAATTCCTAAATAAAAGGATCCTTCTACAGTATGAGTGTTGATTCCTTACATATTGCCAACATCTCTAATTTGTGTTTTACAAAACCACTGACATCTGTCACCAAAATGAAGTCACTCGGTCCGTCCGTGTGCGTGATGAGTTTTCTGACAGTACACGTCACAAGCATGTGATTAGTATGCAGTAGAGTTTTAATGACATTACCTGTACAGTAGAAATAGTGATTTCTTATCCACATCCTTCACATCACATCCATCATCTGTTTTATAAGCAAGACAAAGACCTGGTCCATTTTAATCCCATTTGTCACCAATTTTCACATGTCAGCCTGAAGTGAATCAGTGTGCATATGTAGTCACGGCCCAAGCACCACAGCTCATGAATATTTATTGTTGTTTCTAACTTTGCCTGTGTAGACATCTCATTAACTACTCAAATAACTCCTCAGAAACAGTAAATAGCCTGGACTGACGAGAGAACAGCCAAAACTGACTGATCCATTTTATCAGAGCTGTAATGAAAAACAAAGTCTGTGAATCAGTAGCTAAAACAATGTAAAATATCACTGCACCACTTTTGACGAACTTTACAATGTTTTTATTTATTTTTTACACTTTTTTCATTTAAGTAGCAAATAACTGAGGAGCCATATAACACAGACTATCCATGTACTCACAATTGCAAAATAAACAGACAAAAGTCTTTAACTTCAGGCCATTATTTAGGCCCCTGAGGTATAGTTGGATGTATGGACAGATTTATGGACGGACTGGTGTATGGACACAAAGGCAGATAGGTAGGTAGGTAATTAGAATGGATGGATGGATGCAAAATTATTAAATCCAAGCAAAAGCAATGCCTTCGACAGTTTCTTAGTTAATGTTGTATATTGTCACTGTCCGATAAAAACAAGTAGTTTAAAAAAAAAAAATACAGGAGAGGCAAATAACAGATGCTAACGGTTTAAGCAAACAACAAATCTCACACTTTTAATACAATACGGTACAAATACTACTGCACATCACTCATCTAAATAAAAGAAAATATTTCTAACCTAAAGAAGTTCGAGTTCACTCAAATCATAACCAGTTAATTTTTGGTAAATTGGCTGGCAGATGGCAGTTAGCAGGTATGCTAAATATGCATGCAAACTTAAATTAAACATGTAATAAGAAAAGCTCATATGAACACAAACTCACACATGCTTGTGATAAATAATGCTTTTATTATTTACATATTTTAGAAAGTGTTCGTTTTAAACAGAAGCAGAAGTTTCATTATTACCATAATTACCTTTCCAGCTCAACTTACTTAACTCAAACCAGCTTTATTGTCATGAGACAATATGGACATTTGTTTGCCAAGTCTTAATTTAATATTTAGGAGTTCCATAAATAGAACTACAAAATAAAGTAAGCATGAAAATAAAGTAGTGTTCGCTAAGTAAACACACTACATGAGTGGAAGGGGGAGGAGTTACGTGTCCATTTTGATTGACAGCTGTAGCAAGCAATGGAGAAACTCGTTAGATTGTGTGTTTTTTTTATCTTTATATGTTGTTTTGATATTTGCTTTTACACACATGTTAAAAAAATTCAAAACTCTAAAAACGGAGATACATGTTTTTCATCTGACAACGAAGATATACTTGGCTACAGTGTGGATATTCCCAGACGAGTCCCTGAACTCCTTCACTTATTTTTGGACCAAATTGGGATATGAACACATCTCAGGAACAATTAAAGCAAACTGAATGTGCGTGAGCAAAATGTGGAGTACCACATGTAAGGATCTGTGTATTTTTGTTGAATATGAAATTCGAACCGTTGATTTACTTTGTCGTAACGCATTATAAAGTGTAAACTCACTCATATTGAAAAAAGTCTGCTTGAATATGCTGCTTTTAATACATTATAATAAATCTAATAAACATAACACAGCATAAAAATGAAATCGGCTTTTCTGTGTAGCGCGTACTTAATAAAGTTTCATCTCCTCACATTAAAAGCTGTAAATTGCTGTGAGCCCTGAGCAGCACACAGGGACTTTTTTCTGCTTTTCGTTAAATTAGTCTAAAGAACAAATACACACACAGAAATCTACAACAGAAGGTTGTTTACTTTAGTAAATGAATGTCAAATATGCTTTACACGCCTGTGGTGAAATGTGCTTAATATGTTTGCTGATATCATTAGTGAGAGAAAAAAGTCAACAAAGAAAAACAGCCACAGGCCCATGAAAATGAAAATGAAAAAATGTTGGACACAATGTTTCTTTAGTGATCATTTTTAGTGAATCAAAACTCAACACATCATTTTGATGGCCATTAATAGAAGAAAAAAAATAGACATCCATTCTAATGAAGTGCTTAAGCTAAATCTATTGACAACAGGTTATTAAATCAACTGAACTCATAAATGTCTTCTGTTTAAGCATAACTGTGGCATCATATACAAAGGCAGGTCCAGAAACACACACATTGATTAGGATCTGACAACCTTTGTCAATTTCACCTCTGGCCTTATAGTATATACAGTCGTGGAACAAATAAGAGACCACTTCAAAATAATCACTTTAGTTTACTTGTGTGTGTTTGACAAAAATGAGCAGCGTTATTTAATTCTATTCAAATTCTTATTCTAGTTTATAGAAAAAAACAACGTTGCTTATTTTTGTCAATCACACACATAATTTTGAAGTGGTCTCTTATTTTTTTCTCCAATGAGCAGATAAATTAGTAAAATGTGAGGGTCTCGTAATTGCTTATAAAATGAGGATTTGTGCAAGCAAATATGTGTATTTATAACAATGTGAAAATATTTCATAGAATTTCATAGGAAACTTCTGTTTAATGTGTGTGACCTTTGAACCAATGCAGATGACACTGACATTCGAATGACTCTCTCCGCTACAACCAGGATTCAACTATAAAGTGAGTTCTCTAGGCCCATGTTCATCTCAGATGGACCGAACTATGGTGGAAAAATGAGCTGTGGTCAGATGAGTCAATGATTTCACTGGTGTTCAGCACAAATGTGTAACACTGAACTATGACGAGACAAGAGGGCCAAACACACGAGCAGAGCTTCACAGAGATAATAAATAGTAATAGTAAAGATGTAATAAATACTAAACAAAACAGGTTTAAACAAGACCAGACCAACTATATATAAAAGAGAACACTACTGTAAATATGTGTGAACAAGCTCTGTTATATAACACTTAAAGGTCAGCAGTTGTAATTAGTCATAATCACGAACGCCCTCAAATGCAATCACTAGCAATCATATAAAGATATTGGCTCCAAAAACACCATGCTCATGTTCCAGGAGCATAAAGAAGCTTAAATCATGCCAAAATGCAAAAGTTTTTAATGCCAAAAGCAAAAAAGGATCATCCAGACTGGGACAACAAACCAAAAAACCCTCACAGATTGTTTTTTCTTTTTTTTCTGTCTTCATCTTCTACTTTTCTTTCTTTATTAGTTCGTTCTCTTAAAATACAATTAGGTTGGTCAGTAATTTTTTCCTTTGCACTTCTTTCAATTAAATAAAGGTTCAATTGAATGCACGAATCTGATTTTTGTTTGACTTTATTTTAAAAATAGATTTGTAGTGAAAGATCCACTTAAAGCTTAACTGCAGGATGAGCTCCATACATCTTCTGGCAGTTAGCCCACTGGAAATCGGTCATGGTTTTTTTAAAATGCACGCTCATCGAACCACAAGCTTAAAGCTTTTCATTTCTTTCCACTTGCTGTTTATTCAGCTTTTTAAGCACTGTGTTAAATCATCCTGTGTCTTGTACAATGTCATTTATTATTTAATATGCATCCTGATATTCAGCCTTCAAGCTTATTAGGACAAAGACTTTAAAACAAACATCCCTGCAGTGCAAGGCTGAGCTCATTAGGAGTAAAACACCAGGTTTTACAGCTGTTAACCATGAGCTGATTTATTGATAACTGACAGTCAAGTGTACTAATTACACTTAAATTCATTTCTGACTGCTGGCGCTTGATTTGAAGTGAGGGTGAAGCTGCAGATCTCAGCACATCAGTGATACAGAGTTCAGACTGCTGATTTATAACTCACCCTCACCCACCATCACTGTATATGCTTTCTGTTCACAGTCTTATTCAAAAAAAAAAACAGCTTCTAGATGGGGCCTAGAGGAGGATCCATGGAGTTAACACAACCATGCTTCATTGAGTTTGTAGAATTAGGAGGTCTGAGTAGTATTTGGAATTCTTGGTCATGGTCTTCCAGCCAATGTGGGATATTTCTGGCCATTTCACATGTCAGATTTTTTGTTGATAGATCCCAGCTAACCCAGGGAAGAGAATCAGCATGTATCATACCCAGATTGGTTGAGAGAAACATGTCTCCTTGTCTTGAGTTACATGTCACAGCTGATGAAATTGGGAAGAAGTCATAATATTGTCACTCAACAGTGTAAAAGTCAGAGAAAGAAACACTGTACCACCCTAATTTAAATAGTTCCAATAATTGTTAGTAAAGCAGGATATTTTCATTACATTTGTCTACATATAATCACACCCGAGGCAGTCCAATATATGGACCTTCCACTGAAAAGCACTGAGGCAAGGGATTAAAGATGCAAAAATCCATATTCTCTCCATTCTGAAAACCATGCCTGCATGTAAAGCAGTTCTCAAAGAGGCGAAGAGTAGACATGTATCCAGCGAAAGCAGCTAAAATCTCAGTATGTGCATCAGGAAGAGGGAGAGAGACACACACATGCATGATAAAATGATTCTCATTCTTCTGTATGCTGAAGATACAATCTGCTCTGGAGGACTAAAAACACATAAATATCACATCTGAAAAGTTAAGCCCACACAGCCCCCTAAAACACTTTTCACCATCTACGCCGGTGTGCTCCTCAGAGTGTGATATAAGTGTTACTGACAGAACCTGAAGTTCCCCCAGGTAACACACCACATGACCTTTGCAGATCGCACTGAAACAAAGCAAGTGACCTTAGCAATGCTAAAATGCACATTGTTTAAAAGTATGTGAACCCCTGTCCAAGAGGTTTTAGAGGGTTTTTCTAAAACAATGGAATCAGTGGAATCGAATTAATGATCAATAAGCTTTGTTTGTGAGAGAATGCATTGAAGGTATCGCAAAAGAATCAAAAGGGAGATTATATATACATTAGTGCACGTTAAATTGCTCAAAATCTCAAAATCTACTCAAGTAAAAAGTCCCTAATTTGAAATGTACTCACTTTTGAATTAGTCGCCACAGGTTTTTTTATTTTTTTTTAAAATTATTTTAGTCTGATAATTTATTTTACTAATAATCTGTATTAAAGTAATTAATTTAACAATCAAATAAAAAACCCACTTTATAATATCACATTATAGTTTGTGTGTTTTATTTATTTTTTACTCGTGTTACTACTCTGTTATCATCGTTTCTTCTCTCAAAAAACTAAGTATTAAAACATGTCTCAATGCAGCATGGTTAAACTAGCTCTCCAAATAACAATGCTCAAAGTGTGAAGCATTTAAATGTTTTAAAGTGAAAAATAGAACATGTATCACAATTCTGCTAATCTGCTGGTTTTTATTAGGACTTTTGCATTCAGAGCATTTAGCAGTATTTTTGTTTTCCCTTGTGTTCGAGCTGTTCACATGGTACATCTCACTTTAGGGTGAAATGAGAAGATGTGGATGTCAATTAAACGAGATGAACCAGTTGGAATTGCAGGTTAGGTTGAGATTTTCTGTTGAAGTTCAGTCAGGTTCTCAGATCATTAAAAACCAAAGAGCACTAATTAAAAAACCCTGCTGGTTTTTGAAGAGGACATCTGTGGCTGCTAGGTTGCCACTGGTGGGCCCTTGAGCAAGGCTTTTAATCCTCAATGATTTAGATTATGTACTGCCACAGTACTTTGTAGTCTACTAAATGCTAAAAATGAAAATATTACTTTCAAGGTGTTACGATCTGAGGTGGGCTCACAAAAACTTCATCTCTCCACGTATAACTGCATTACTCACTCTGCTGCAGGTTATCTGATAAGCCCAGGGTAAAATGTCATCGAAATTCAAAAGACGGAAATGAAAAAACTCGCCTTTGTCAACAAAGCGTACAGCAAGAGAGGGAAAATAAGATCATGCAAATGTTTCCGTTGCAGGCTAACAGGGGATAGGAATGGGAAACACTCGTGTCTCTTCTATTAGCATACCCTGCAGTCACATCGGGTCCCAGGGTACAGTAAAAAAAATCCTGGTATTGAAAAAGTCTGATTAGATTCAGAGGCTCTATATTCTCCTACATAGCCTGACAAATGTCAACTGTTTGCACGGAGACGCGGAGGCCATGGCTGTTTATATGCTCTGGATAACATGCTGTTGATTTGTAATTTCACGGCGACGTCGGACAGGCCGGGGTGCTGTCATTGACTCCATCACCGGCCCCGGCTGATTGACAGGCACGTTGGATTCAAACCCACGCTGCTCAGTTTCAATTACTCAATAAACACGCTGCCTTGGGTTTAAGTTGTCAGGTCTTTGCCAGAGTGCCACTGATAAGCCATCTTCTCCCAGTTGCCAGAAGTTGATGGGCCTTAGTGAACAGACTTGTGAAAAGAAAAAAAAATGTGTGTGGTTATATAAGACTCAGAATGGAGAGAAATGAAAATACTGACGTACAGAGATTTTATTTCTGTAAAAATATTCTTTAATAAATTGGAAGGTAGAAAAGACCCTCAGACCCATGGATGCAAATAAATCTTCCCAATAGGAATGGGTTTGAACTTTTTAGCCTCATTGGGCTTAGAGGGTTTTTCAAAAAGTTTCCACACTATTTTAAAACTCTTAAATGATCTTTTGATATTTTAAATGATCCCAAACAGCCGACCTTGGTCTTTCCCTTTTATAAATTATATAACTTGGAATATAAAAAAATAATTTCTGTTACTTCTGTCACTACCCAGTCGTGGTCAGTGGTTAGGGTACAAGACTAGTAACCCGAAAGACAATGGTTCAAGCCTCATCATTGCTAGCTTCCCACTGCTGGGCCCTTGATTGTATTCTGTAACTGTACTGTAAGTCGCTTTGGATAAAGGCATCTGATTAATACTGAAAATGTAAATTTAATCCAGGTTCTGGGATCAGTGCTAACATTTTCAGACATTTCAGTCATTTAGAAGCATTCAGGTTAACATTATGTGCTCAGATCAGTGAGACGTAATGAAACCTTTTCTGAGACAGACTTTTATTTTGATAAGGATTCAAAGCAACATTTCGAACCTTTCTGGGCTTTCTTCTAATGGCAGGTTCACACTGGACGACTTTCAGGTTGATCCGATCACTGCACAGTTCACACTACACAACTGGATCTCCTGCACTCAGGAGACTTTTTAGTCGTTATGGTTTTCTCACTACACTCATGGGTGAATGGGGGGTTCTCACTACACCATCTAACATCAGGAGGAACCACCGTATTACTGTTCGTCAAGTGATGAGGGGTTTCAAGATACTGTGTTCAAAAATGCACATGAACAATAAGCAAGCGATGAAAGTTGTTTGTGTGCTGATGTGCAGCGTAAAGTCAAATAGTTAAAATAAATGAATCTCAATGTATTGGTACTTGCAAACCGCATGGACTGTTCTGTAGTGAGTTCGAGGTTAATAAATAATTTTGCAATGCAACGTATGTATTATGTTTTGTAATGTTAAGAATGATAAGGTCAAAAATACTGTAAAATTCATCTCTGCGCCGATGTATTCTGAAAATATTATGACCCGTCCTACGTTTTGACAGCTCCTCCCTTGCCAGTCACTCAACTGAGATCCAGATATTGAACTTTTTAAAATATAATTTGAGCCGCAGAGTGCTCGGCGAGTGTGAGTGGGTCGAGTTGTTGGGTGAGTTTACACATAGAGATCATAATGATAAGCTAATAAGCTGTCAATAAGCTTGTGATGAAAATCAAGGCAAAAGTTGTGTACTGTAAACCAGGCATTAGGAGCTCTTAAGGTAAGTAGATTAATTGTGTACTTCCCATACATACATACATACATACATACATACATACATGCATACATGCATACATACATACATACATACAAATACACATTCCCAGTGCCCCTCCATCATCTCAGGGATGAGACTGATTATCTGACCTCATCACAATACTGATTTCATCCAGTTATAGCTCTTATGACTCAACAGGGAACATTAAGTGTCTTAATGTCATGTTGATGTGTTCATTATATTATGATCATGGAGGGTTACCCATCCAAATCTGATCGGGAAGAAGCAAAAATAAGGTATTTGAAGGGCATTACTGGAAAATTCAATGATGTCTTTCAAGGCTGGCTAACCTTTGGTTGTGATGAAGTGTGAGTGAGTTTATGCTTGCTAAACATATTTCTCATGTTTCCTTGGCATTTTTAATATTACTTTCCTCTTGAAATCATCACTCTAGTGAGCCAAGGGCACAGAGGGGTGTTCCTGTCATTGGGGAGGAATTGAGGAGTTAACATGTGCATCATGTATTCTATACACACTCAGCACCCACTCACCTTATTATACTGTAAAGCGCCTATGGTGGCTATTCAAAGCGATGCTGGCCTGGCATGTAATAATGATGCCTTCTGGCTGCATCATCAAGCATTAAGAGCCCGGATAAGTCACATCTAACGCTGACAGAAGGCCATTTCAGAGCATAATCACTTCTGTTTTCACTCCTAGCTATCAATTTACATATTCAGCACTGCACCTTTTTTTTTTTTTTCTTTCCTCAATGCTGCACATGCACATCATCGCTTCTGGTGTGTGTATATCGATTAACTGATTTATTTATAACCACAAACTGTAAAAAATGTAGTGGACAACAACTCCCAGAATGCACCCGTCAGTCCGGTGATACAGTCAACCAATCATAACGTGTGTATTAGTGTCTTTCTGTATGTATACCTGTCTGTCTGTCTTTCATGTTGTGAAGTACTGCCACTGTTTCAGCTACATACAGATCATTATAAATTCGGATTGACCTTTATTGGGTTTGACTCTTTTTTGTATCTCAACTTTTTGCACCTTGTTCTTAGTGTTTAATCCTTGGACTGTGTTAAGTATTGAATGTTTTTGTTCAGTGTTCCTCCGGTCTCGACCCATGCCTGTTTACCGACCATCGAGTTTTGAAGTGCTCTTTTTATTAAAGCTTTTTATTATTATCAAACATCTCAGGTCTCTCCATAACATTACAACATTCAGATTTATCTTGAGGGGCTTGAATGCTCAATTGCGTCGACAGAGGCACCTCAGTATGTGCTGAGAAATTAGGAGGAATTACACCAACATTCAAAAACCTGACGACCTACCTTGCTGTCTACTACTAAAAAGCTTAAATAAGGATAGTATAGGATTCGAATAAAATATACTTATAAATCATGAGTATAAGTTATAAGTAGTTTATTCACTACTTAGACAGTGATAACAGCGATTTAATCAGTTTTTGCTGACTAAGCTAACACAGTTAGCTTCATGTCTTTTTAAATCAATGGGATGGGGTGCCACAATGTGCTAGCATGTCAAATAGCGCCCCCCCACCCAAATGACAGTGTACACCTTCAAGTCAAAAAGCAATGATAATTTACATTTTAAAATGGGGTGGCATAATTCTCACCTCAAAGCAAAAAGGTGGATTCAAACCCAAGGCACAGTGGTCCAAGTTCTTTTTGTGTGAAGTTTGCATGTTCTCCACAAGTCTGCATGGGTATCCTCCATGTATCCTCCATATCCATGTATCGTATAGCTCCTCATTCAATTATACCAAATGAAGCCTCAGCGTGGTCACACCAGCTCAAGGCATGAACATGGTACCGGGTGGGAAAACACCCCAGACGTGATGTGATCTATTAGAGGGTGACACACATTTATTCACTTAATTATACCCTGAGGTAGCCAGGGAGTTTTCTCTGTCTTTTGGGAGGTGGGAACATGAAAAAGTCTGGGTCCTCAGTACCCATGTTTATTGTTCACCTTCTTATTCTATGCTTCATTCATTGGCTGTTTTACTGCTGTATCGAACTCAGGGAAGCAGTGGATGCGATTCACCAAGGTACAGGTAGGAAAAACCCCTCACAAACACCCCAGTCCATCACAGTGAAAACACACATATTATTATTATTATTTCCAATTTATCCAATTTAATCCCAATTAAATCACATCTAATCCTTTCAATGGTGACAAAGCTTATTTTCTTTATAATATATATACAGGTTATACATGCCTAACTTGCACTGTATCATCCCTTTGAGTCTTTCGAAAACTTTACTTGCTTTAGCTTTAATGGCTAAACCTTTTATGGCTTCAATACTTCTTTATATTATGAACTATTTTCTTATTTTGATTGTTTTATTCTGAGTGTTTGATAAACGAGGTATCTGAATGAAAATCAGATGAAATGTACTGACAAGTGTGAAATCCCAGTGCTCTTGATGTAATCTTCGTGAAACATCTATTTAAGCTTTATGCATGGCTGTATTCATTCTGAAAGTGTTAGAGCGCCCAGGTGGAGTAGTGGAATTTTTCCATTGCACACCAGCGCAGAGAGTCTGAACTCCCCGGTTTGAATCTTGGCATCGCCAGTTGGTTGGGTGCCACCGCAACTAATAGGATGCACAAACCATTGTGTTGTAGTGCCGGTCTCAAGCCCAGATAAATAGGAGGGTTGTGTAAGGAAGTGCATCCGGTGTAAAACTATGCCTAATTAATGTGAGCAACAGTCTACTGTGGCGACCCCTAACTGGAGCAGCAGAAAGGATTTAATTATGCATAGAACAAAGATTTATTTATAAATCTTTAACTTGTTGTTGTATTCATGATGGACACAAGGTAGATATTCGTTAAGCTTCATCATTACACAAGTTTATATCAAACACGGTCATGGACAATTTTGTATCTCCAATTTCCCCCCACTTGCATGTTTTAGGACTGTGGAAGAAAACTGGAGGACCCAGAGGAAAGCTACGCTGACACGGAGAGAACATGCAAACTCCAAACAGAAAGGACCTGGATTGACCAGCCTGGGGATAAAACCCAGCTGTTCACACATAAACACCAGGAAAGTCCTGGAGATATCACACATGTAGAGATCATTCCGGAGATGTTCCCTTTCCATGCTTCGTAATATATCCCATATAACAGGTGATGTGATAAAAAGAGAAACAGTGTTATTCACTTCACCTGTCAGTGGTCATAATGTTATGCCTGGTCAGTCTACATGTGTATACATGCTGTTAACTTTGTTATTGCTGTAATCTTTTTTTTAGCTCTGAATGCTGTGTTCTTGATGTAATCTTTGCAGTACACTGAATTTAGCTTTATGGATTGTGTCTACATACAAGGGAGATTTTAATGCCTCTCTGGACTCTTTGAAGCTTCAAAAATTTTCTAATAAAAAAGTTTGCATTCTCACTAGAGCGGAAATGTTCTGGGAGCCTGGATGAGGGACGGAGCCTGGGTGAGGGGCGGGGCCTGGGCGGGCGGAGCCTGGGCGAGGGGCGCGGCCTGGGCGGGCGTAGCCTGGGCGATGTGTGCAGTGATTTTGAGGAACATTTCCATGCATGTGTGAAAGGGGTATATGTAAAAAAGAAATAC
>JAYDZG010000001.1:39778371-39789673 GCA_034509265.1 Microcambeva bendego
ATGTAGACTGACCAGGCATAACATTATGACCACTGACAGGTGAAGTGAATAACACCGTTTATCTTTTTATCACAGCACCTGTTATATGGGATATATTAAGCAGCAAGGGAACATTTTATCATCTATCTATCTATCTATCTATCTATCTATCTATCTATATATATCTGTCTGTCTGTCTGTCTGTCTGTCTATCTATCTATCCTAATCTAATCTAATCTAGTCTGGGGAAGGGGTGATTGAGCATATCCCAGCTCTCAATAATCACAAGGCACTCAAACACACTGGCCACCAGTCCACCACAAAGCATACATAAAAAACCTCAATAGACAAGTGTTCTTCAAAAAGTTTCCACACTTTTAAAAGTATATTTATTAAAAACAACCTATTCACTTTTCTACAGTAAATCATACATGCTGATTGTTTTCCATGGGCGCCGCAGACTTAAGCCTTCACAGTCGAGCATCTGCGGGATCGTCATGTTCGCTCGATGGATCCTCCTCGACATCCAGCAGCTGTGAGAGGTCCTGCAGTCAGCATGGCTCTTGATCCCCATGACGACCTAGCAGGACCTTCTTGAGTCACTCCCAGCCCGTCTAGTTCTGCACCGCCGACATGGTCACTCTGAATGTTAGCTGCTGGTCATGATAATCTGGCTCAACAGTAGTTTAAAGCTACACTTGCAGTCTGAACTTGTCCGGCTCTACCTTCTCATTAAAATAACATTTTGTAGGTGGACCTTCACTGCCATTCAAATGCCATTTTCCTGACTTATGTTATTGGCTTTAATAAGTACCAAAAACGTCCGACTAAAACAAAAGTGAGAAGTCTGCTGGCAGGACTTCACACAGCTTGACTTTGGGTACCATCTTAGTACTTTCAGTATTGCTCTAATGACTTTGTAGATAACGCTGGCAGAGGGCATTCATTAGTGTGCACAAGAAGAGAATCAGGAAAGAACCTAAAATGTGACGCTGAAGAGCAAAAATGTTTTTGCCTAAGGGCAAGGCAATGATTAAATAACAGCTAGTGTGTTTTATTATGAGCTGTCTGACTGTATTTAGATACAAATAGACAAGGTAGAAGAAAACCCCACAGCATGTAAAACCTCAGAGGCTTTACGGTCTCCTCAGACTTCCCAGAAATATGTTGTTTCTATAGTAATAGTACCCCCTTTGGGAATAGCACTGTCGCCTCGCAGCAAGAAGGTCCTGGGTTCGACCCGGTCTGGGTCCTTACTGTGTGGAGTGTGCATGTTCTCCCCATGTCTTTGTGGGTTTCCTCCATGAGCTCCGGTTTCCTAACACAGTCCAAAAACATGCAGTCAGGATTACTGGAGACACTGAATCGTCCTATAGGTACCTAGTCACTAGGATGCACAAAGCAGCACATTGTAGTACGGGTCCCAGATAAATAGGGAGGGTTGTGTCAGGAAGGGCATCTGACATAAAAACTATCAATGGGAGTCGCCGAAAGAAGAAATACATTTGTAAGAGTAAAGTTTTTATATGTATATTGATTTGTATACAACATTCAAATCTTGCTGCATTATACTGCTCTCTTTTTGTCACTTTTATACACTTGGGTCACCTGTTTCAATTCTATTCTAATTTTTCAACTATTTTGCATTTTTTAACATTTCTATTTTAATGTAAATGTATATTTTGTCAATTTATTATCTTTCTAATGTGGCTGGGCAGTCACTAAAGCCTTTCACTGCCAGTTGTACTTTGTATGACTCTATATGTGACAAATAAACCTTGATCTGATCACACTAGTGTAAGGTACTGTAGTATAAGGTGCTGTAGTATAAGGTACTGTAGTATAAGGTACTGGAGCTCTACACAATCCCCCTTTTTTACAGATCTGTGTTCACGTTGTCTAATGGAGCAGTACTGTAGGAGAACGAGTTTGCTGGGGGAACTAAGAGATTCTTCAAATACAAGTTAAATGAATCCTGACGTTTATAAATGAATCATTTTTAAATATTCATCTAGATTAGCGATGACTTGTAAAGAGGCCACGAGATCTTTCAGGTAGTTGTTAGAAATGAATCATGATTTTTATTATGATTATGATAATTTATGTACTATGATAATTTATGCAATAAATTATTGTAAGTCACTTTGGATAAAAGCGCCTGCTAAATGCTGTGTAATGTGTAATGTAATGTAAAGATTTTGGTTAAAAAAAACAAAAACAAGACCTGGTATTGACAGAACAATGACGGCTAGCTAATATGAACAAGATAAACACAGTATGTTCCAAAACTGCCAGTCACCATTTAAACCATTGCAGAGCGTTCAGTTCTCTACAGCTTAGCTTGCACAGATGAGTCCGAACCCAGATGAAAAATCGAACCGGTGTCTTCCCACGTAACCAAACCTGTATGTTCTTAAGTTCTTCTGTTGCTCTGCACTACATCATAAGGTATATCACAAGAGTACTAGAGAACAAACCGATGTGCTGGATGATCTCGCCACTGAAATATCAGGTGTTATAAGAACAATACACTTTTTTACACTTTCTTTAGAACTTATATTGTATTCACAGTATTTATATTGGGCTGATCGATGCTCTCCATGTTTGATGTGTCAGTACAACTAAATGAAAAGTGTTCCAGGGATACCCAGTTTCATTGTTGGCCTGTCTCACTAGATCAAAATAGGAATTAGTTTCGTCAGTAGCTGGGAATTATTTTCAATAGATGGTGAACTGCCTATAATGCCAACTGCAACCCCGGAGCTAACCACAATTTTAAATTTGAGAGATGACGGCTAAGTGTTGCCAGATTGGGTGCGACAAAATACACTTTGGCCAAAATTGGACCAATATTGGGATGGTTTTAAATCATTTTGGTGGCATAAATATAAATAAAAAATTAAGCAGCTGGAATATAAATAGTCCGACCTTCTCCCACCGCATCCAAACCGCTGTCAGTTTCCAAACTTTAATTGAAAAGGTTATTCTTTCCAATCCAAAAGGTATCGGGATGGGCTAGTCTTTTTTGCACTCTAAATAAAATATAATTACCTTTATACTTTTCAATTACTCATCTGTGCATTTCAAGATGTGTAGATTATGGTGGCTTACATTACATCTAAATCCTTCCAAAAATAATATTTTGCCCTGCATGTCTTAATTTACAAATTTACATTTGTTCAATAGTTTCTGTCTCATACAGTAGTGTTTTGTAGAACAATAAAAATGTGATTCTTTAATTTCAACAATATTTAAACAATATAACTTT
Organism: Microcambeva bendego; assembly: GCA_034509265.1. Taxonomy (NCBI): domain Eukaryota; kingdom Metazoa; phylum Chordata; class Actinopteri; order Siluriformes; family Trichomycteridae; genus Microcambeva; species Microcambeva bendego. The sequence goes on from JAYDZG010000001.1 coordinate 39,781,619, forward strand.
TGGCCCCTTTTTTTTTTCATTTTTCAAAAAAATGAAATGTTCATTTGATGATTCAGAAACTCTTCAGAACATCAGAACAGGACATCATCTCTGACGTCTAGACAGAAATCACAATGTTTACTACAGAAAGCTTTTACAGCTGTGCATACAGCTGTACACACACACACACACACACACAGCCTTACATGCATGTATATATAACACTCGTTTCAGCTGTTTATCCTTTTGCAGACTGCTTCAGCCTTGAGCTGATGTAAGATGTTCCTGATAATATCCTCTGCACTTCTCCCCAGCTCCCAATTTACAACGAGCAATGCCATTAAATAAAAGCTATAGGGGCCCACAGGACTGGGGTGGTAAAGGAGTGTGAGGATTTGATTCTATCCTCCTGAATTATCCCATCGAGGGTGCTTACTCCGGAAAAAGGATGGCGATCGTTTTGTGTCCGAGTGGCCTGCACCTCTCGACGAGGAGAAATTGAAACGACGGCTGGCTGGAGAGAACGAGACAGCGACTTAATCTGGTTTTTTTATGGCCGCTCATCTTCAGGCTGTTATGCGCCGCCGTGTGCTAGTTCCATCGGATCAGAGTTAGCATTGTCTCACGCCAGGATGCCACGACGCCCTTGAAGAGCAGAGTGATTCAGTGAGCCCCAAAGGAGACCAGCCTCCCAGTCAGTAAATTAACAACCCAGCTCTGCTCATCGAAAAGCAGACTTAAGCCGTCCCACACCAGCCACGCTGTGCCTAACAGGAGTGTGCCAGACCATCTGCAGGGAAAAAGCAGCAGGGAAACTTAAAGAACACTTCCTCAAGGTTAAGAACTTTGGGATCAGACTGTGTGGGACATCATGGGCCAAATTTAAGAACGTGCCAAACATCTCTGTTCTTCTGAGAAAACTTTTAAAGGTTTGAAACAGAATAAATTCAACAATTGCTCAAGGGCCAGACAGCTTGAACCAATGACCATTTGGCTACTGGTCCAGAACCCAAACCACAAGGCTACCACTAGTGAGCATTCTGTTTTATCAACTATCTGGAAACAGTTCTGGGAAGGCCCTGTTTTTCCCTCCATAACTGTCCCCCTTGTACACAAATCAAGGTTCACAGGGACAAGATTTGACAATTTCTGTAAAGAAAATTCAGCAGACCAAAACCCTTTGAATAAATTAACTGGAACATGGATTTCTTCTAGTGAAATATCATCTCCAGAGACTTAAGGCTGCTCCTTAAACTTAATCAGCACATATTTGTAAAGACAGACTCCAAAAACCCTCAGAAATCTAAATAAAATGGTGTGTGGGGAAGGTATAAACCCAATTCCTGGTTAAGTACGGCTTTGACAAAGATACAAAGCAAGTACTTTAATGTGCTTTGTTCGATTCCCAGGTGGGGAAGCTCCGGAGCTCCGGTTTCCTCACAAAGTCCAAAAACATGCAGGCAGGTAAACTGGAGACACTGTCCAAGAGGTGTGTATGTGCATCTACCATACACCTTATATGTGTTTCCTAAACTCTTTGAACTCTTTGAACGTTGACCCGTCCAGGGTGTTTCTGTGTGCCTTGCGGCCATTGAAATCCTGGAATAGGCTCCAGCACACTCCTGAGATCCTGATTGGATAAGCAGTAAATAAAGTGTGTATAATAAGACAATAGAACAATGAGAGTAACCCTCAACATCCTCCCTAACTTTATATACACTTTTATTACAATACATTGGTGCATTTCCAAGAAATTCTTTCCTTTTCGAGTCTCATGAGGTTAGGCATTATTTAGCATTACAAACGACTTAGGGAACACCCGCCTGTTTAGTAAACTTTTTGTGGGATTTTGAGAACTCGAGGTTCGTGATGAGAATGCACATCAGAACACTGTTTCCCAAACATTTAAAACCTTCAAAAGTCTTTAGATGTGTTGGAATAAGAAGTGACGTTACAGGGAAGAAAACTGCAGCTGGGCCCTGTGCATGCAGTGTGCTTAAGTGGACCGTGCACGGGAACCAGTGATGTATAACCGAGACCTTGCACTTAATTAAGCCGGCCGGCGCTGCTTTTTTGTCTGCAAGCGTGCATAATCATTTTATACACTGTGATATCATCTGCTTAATGCGCTATTTTACCATACTGTTAAACCTGGCCGATAAATCTCGCCCGGCTTTCCTTTAATAGATGCAGCCTGAAAAATGGGTGCATTAGATTAGAGGCTCAACCCCATTTTTTACACCATGCAGAAAAAAGGTTTTATCATTATCAGGCTGGCTGTGCCTACGGGAGGACAGCTTTATGCTCCTCGGTGATTCTGGGTGATTATGTGTTACAGGTCATTTTGTCTCACGTGATGGGTGTGATTTCCATCCGTAGGAAGAGTAATCATTTTCGAAACGTTATATGTAAACCGTCTGACTGAGGGGTGACGCAGCGGTCCCGTTGAATTTGATTTGTTCCTGTAAAATTTACTTTAATTTCTGGAACTTGCAACATTTTTGATTCTACATTTTATTTATGTATTTTATACTTCTTTGCTATATCTATGTTGCACAAAAGACTGAACCTTTTAACCTATATGGTGAATTACACGTGCTACTGTTTACAGATATGAATGTGTGAATCTGTGTGTTAGAGCAAGAGAGTGTGTGTAAGACTTTACTTATTGTATTTTTGTCATTGTTGTGCACTGCTAGCATCAAATTCCTTGTATGTGTGAGCATCCTTGGCCGATAAATTAAACTAAAACTAAAATGCACTTGACTATGGTAATAACAGACAACAAACAAAAAGCAGGTCAATGGACCAATGCAGTTGTATCTGTTGAATGCCTGTCCTTCACTAAGACTTTTTACACCAATAGAATTCTCCTCTGGTAACATCGTTTCATCTTAGCAAAAAGGTCCTGGGTTCGATTCCCAGACAGGGCGGTCTGGGTCCTATCATGTTCTCTCTTTGTCTGAGTGGGGCTCCTCCCACAATCCAAAAGCATGCAGTCAGGTTAACTCAGACACTGAATAATCCTATAGGTACATAGCTACTAGGATGCATAAACAGTGTCGATCCCAAGCCCGGATAAATAGGGAAGGTTGTGTCAGGGAGGGCATCCGGAATGAAAAGTAATTCGATTAAGCAATGCGGATCAATCTCTGCTGTGGTGACCCTGGAGCAGCCGAAAGAAGATTCAGGTATTATAAGGACAAGAAGGTCTGGCTCTCAACGATGTTCAGTAGTGTGGAGGTCAGGGCTCTCAAGCAGAAGAAAATTCCCTGCTCAGACATACCTGTTAGCAATGGGTGTGGATGAGCTTCAGAAGGGGTCCATGCAGATAATGGCTTAAAGATAAAGTATCAAATGACGGCACAGCGTTGAGTTGGAATTAAATATCGAGGGAATATTAGTAGCAGCGCTTGAAATATGTTTATTTTTGAACGCACGTGTCATTGATGATGCCATTAAACACACACTTTTCTTCTGAGCTCCCCCTGCAAGTATCCAGCAAACAACCTTCCTCATGTTCAGGAAGTTCTACGAAATCAAAGATTAAACACAAAAGCCTGTCAGTGGCAGCCATCAAAACCAAGGATTTCTATTTTTGTTCTGTCTCAAGGTCTCTGTTCATTATTTGGCAGCTCCGCTTCTATTTCCTGCCTGACATGACTTTACATATTAAGCAGGGCTACGGGTGCGAGGCTGCACAGTCCTTCATGAAGAATCTTAAGATATTCTGCAAAAGTGCCGGAGGATTTGTTAATTACCGTTCCGACATCTGTCCTCTGTGTAGGAAAGAATTAGCGAAGAATATCAGCCGCATTCCGCTAAAACGCTGATGACAACAGATGTCAAAACATCGTCCATTAATATTAATGAGTCCGGGGTCAAAAAGGAGGCCTCAAGTTTCGGTGTCCGGATTTCTTCAATCGTTTTTGGCTCCTTGCCATTTTGAATGCGCTGGTTATGCAAAATCTTCGGCGAAATGCCTTAATGAAATGTCACTGACTAATTGAGTGAATTACTGATGAGATGGTCGGGGTATGTGGTAAAAAGATCATCATTATAGCTTACCATTAAAAGCAAACCGCTCAAAGAGAAATGCAGTAATGGAAATGGACAATGGGAAAGCAGCAGCATGGCTGAAGGTTCTTGAATAAAGGGCCGTCCTGACATTGACAAATTAATTCATTAAGCTCTGATTTGTCCAGCTTTGGCCAGTCTCAGCAGTGCATAGGCTCAAGGGCTTTCAGTTTGGACGATCCAAATTTCTTATTTTATTACCTCTGCCTTAATTGTTAAAATAGTCAGATTTTACACACAAAGCAATCAGAAGATTCATTTGTGTATTCATTTATACAGTATTGCAGTCACATTCACGCATTTTACGTCATTGTATGTGTCCTCCTGAGAAGAAGCTGTTCAAAATCCTAGATGCCTTAAAATCCTCCCTACTAAGTGATCTTAAGTAAATAAATAAGCGGCCAAGACGGGTCAAAAAACAAAATGTATTTACATGTTTATAAACTATAATTGATCTTAAATTTGCACACAAACGTATTTATTTGCAAGTTCCGTGACCATTTAATCGTTTGTGGTACACAGAGGTAGATGTTATTTGACATTCTAGTGTGTTGCACCACCTCATCCCATTGGTTTGAATGGCATGAACCTAACTGTACTAACATATTCAGCAAAACAGATGTACTCACTAAATATGCATAACCTGGCACTTAGACAGTTGCAAAATTGACAGTAAAACAGCTCCATAGGTTCAGACAACTTTAGAAGGCAGATTATCTAGACACACTACTTAGACAGCAAGTTCATCACGGGCTGCCCCACAGTTTTAGCTTACTTATTTAACACATTTAGACTCAGGCCAACATACAGAGCTCCTCCAGGCCTCTTGACGTAAGCAGGAGGGGATGTCTGCAACAGGGGTTGGAGTAGCCGGTGGAGAAAAATGTTCCTGGAAAACTAAACAGAGACTACACAATATGTCCAGTATGTGGTCCAACATCCCCACACTGCTCTATAATTACAGGATATGTATATGCAATATGATGTACAATAATAAGTATATACAATAATAAACTGAGACTTTAACGGATTAATATAGAATGAATATTGGAATTATGTAATATTGATGTAATGATTACCATCCAATATAATCCTGCAGAGTGCACACACATCATCATGTAAAGAACAAGTACATATCAGTCATGTGAATTGGTTTATATAGAGTGCAGTGATGGCGTAGGGCCTGGGCTAGTGATTACAAAGTGGTAACCCCTACTGTCAGGTTACCACTGCGGCAAGGTTTTATTGAAGTGGACTTGGATTATACATTTCCTCTGCAATGTTGTAAAACATGTTTTAACAAGATCCCTGTTGTTACAGTTTAATGAATATTTTAACTCCACAGCATCTTACTTTTAATTCTAAAATACTGGCACTGTGAATGGTAAAAACTATAGGGAAAACTATTGGGGGGGTCAGAGACAAACAGAAGAGACACAAATTAGTGTGGAAGGGACAGTGAGAAACCAAAAAGTTGATTTAAAAGGTCAGAAAATAGCAGCTCAGATATAGAATAGGAGAAAAGGGAGGGCCGTGTACAAATGAGTAGACTGAGAATGCTAGAAAAAAGTAGATAAAAAGAAACACATGAAAGAAAGGAGTGTTTTAAGAGAGTAGAAGAAAATGGTCCAAACAAAATGAAGAGAGAAGAAGAGTTGAAAGGAAAAGGCATTTACATCACACAAGGATCCATTTGCACTACACATTTACACTCTTAGACGACAACATCCTCCAGGACATTATGATGTCACTTGGTAAAAATAAACGAGCTGAAACCCTGAATGAAAAAAAGAAGAGTAAAAAAGATGGTAACTTTTGCTTAAGATCACTGTAACACCTCATCGCATTGAAAATCGATCATGGACAAAATAGGCTACTTTCATCTCTACAGACTAATCTTCCATTAAAAACAAGCCAATGACTAAGAAGTGACCGGAGAGATAAGAGACACACGGCTGTGTTTAAAGCACCCAGTCATGTTTCATTCTGATTCTAAACAGGAATAGAAGGAAGGAAGGAAGGAAGGAAGGAAGGACGTGGGGACAGAAGAAAGGAAAATGAAGGGAGGGAGGGAGGAAGACAAGGAGGAAAAAGAAAAATACAACCCCAGACTACCTCTGTCTCTTTATAATTATCTGACCCTCTGTTCTACCCATCACCATCGCTCTCTATTCTCTCTGTCTTAGCATGTTCATCATCTCGGGCTTACCAGCTTTGCTTTCTGCCATGCTGTTACTGATTCTGTCCACTCTCTGTCCACTCTCTCCCTCTCTCTCTCTCTCTCTCTCTCTCTCTGTGTGTGTGTGTGTGTGTGTGGTGCTAAAGTCAGATGAGGAGTTGCTGATGAGCTCGCTTCACTGCATTACACATCCATCACATAATGTGACCAGAGCTAGACTGAGGATCCATGCATCAGTCACACAAACTTCAATCACTCACACACTGACACCGACTCAACCGAGCTGCTTACCAACTTAATCTGCACCCAAAGTACACTACCAATACCATCCCATAATAATATAAGTACATGTCTATAGAAGTATGCATGTCTGTTACCTAAATGTTGAACGTTTCTGTCTCTACTCCTTGTGCAGCTGGTACTTGACAAATTAAAATCAGATTCTGAAAGGTACAATTAATATATTTTCTTAACCAGTCCAATAATCCATACTATGTGGTCAAATGAATCCTTCATAATTATCAGCTAGATTAGTTAGAACAATTATAAGACAGGTCTTCACACCCACCATCACAAGCCTGATCTTATCAATGTTCTTTTAAGAAGCAGGAAACCTGGCACATTTTCCCCTAATTTCCTTTTTCTTCCCCACAATGTTTTCTTTGTTCCTTACACCTACATTGGCCGAGGAGCTCTGGGACTTAACAACCACCTACTATTACATTTTCAGCATTTAGAAGACGCCTTTATCCAAAGCGACTCTGAGCAATGATGGTTAAGGGCCTTGCTCATGACAGCAGCAACCTAGCAGTCGTGAGGTTTGAACCGGTGTCCTTAAGATGACTGGTCCGCTTCCCTAACCACTAGGCAACATCTGGCAGCTTTAAGTTCTCAAAGAGCTTTATTCCATGAAAAACAAAAATTCAGAAATAAGAAAATACAAATGATAAGAATAAGAATATATCGTGTACATAGTGTACATGTGTGTGACATGTATGTGTGTAATGTTGTCCAGTTTGTGAATGAGAACACAGGACACCCATTGAGTTGAGATGCTTTTATCCAAAGCAACTTACATTTATGACTCAACATGATTTTTAAAGCAACTGCGGATAAAGGGCCTTGCTCAGGGGCCCAATGGCGACAACTTGGCAGTGGTGAGGCTTAAACATTCTGGTTACTCATCCAGTACCTTAAACAACTGATCTATCACTGGGGACCTAAATTGGTTATCAATTGTAAAACTATAAGTTTACATCTAATGCAATATTTTAATTGTGATCAAAGTACAGTACGCCAGTACAGTACTGATCCGGCAGACTATTAGAATCTTTCATAAAACCGCTGCAGATAAAACAGACACACAGAAGACAAAATGTATACACAGAAGACTGCCTGACTTGCTTTCCAATAACACCTATTGTGATGCAAATATTTGTGTTTATGTATTGCACTACGTCTACTGCAACAAAAATAACACTTATTTTAGTTGCTCAGAGAATAGTTATTATATTCAGGCTCCGGCTTGATGCTCAGAGGTATTTCAGAGAGGCAGATGATTCTTGAATACAAATACAGTACAACAATACACCGATCAGGAATAACATTACAGCCACTTTCCTAATATCGTGTTTGTTGCCAAGACAGCACTGAAACTGTGCTGCACGTGCATCAATAAGCCCTAGTAAGCCATGATTCTGTCTCCGGTTTACCACTGTTCTTTCCTTGGACCACTTTTGATAGATAGTGACTTCAGCGGACTGGAATACCCCCCCCCCCCCCATTCCCCCAAGAGCTGCAGTTTTTGAGATGCTCTGACC
>JAYDZG010000001.1:39914956-39935402 GCA_034509265.1 Microcambeva bendego
GCAATCAAAATGACGGCGAGGCGGAGCGTGGGTCATTGTAGTCCAAAGGCTGAGCATGCTGGGAATTAGAGTCTTTGGTGGAAGCACAGTCCAGAGCAGGCAGACTGACAGGCGTGACATCTGGTGTATTTTTAACAGGTTGTTAAACATCTAATATCACCCACAAAAGTGACTTCATTCTTAACAAATTCAGATGTGTCGGTCAAGTTGCTTTCTGTGTGGAGTTTGCATGTTCTCCCGGTGTCTGCGAAGATTTCCTCTGGGAGGATTTTTTAATAGAATTTTAGAATACTATTGAAGTCAATCGAACTGGAGACACTGAATTGCACTCTAAGTAATATAAGTTTATACATGTATTTTTGTTCTGCATGCAAAATAGTTAAAAGCAGAGCAGGTTTATTATGAGCACTGGATTTTTTTTTTTGCTGTAGAAACAGCATGTGGGTGCAAAAGTATGCCAGCTACTTTTTGTACATCACCCAACCCATAAACCTGCTGCCCACAAGAACACTGCAACAAGCTGGAAGCTAAACTGTTGTCAATCATCGATGTCTTGTGGGATCGGACCTGTCTGCTCCCCATTCCTAATTTTTCCTCCATGACTGGCTAACTGCTTTGACCCATTTCTGTCTCTCCTGGATGTATCCCAGGTCTGCTCTGCTCTGCTCCAGTCAGCCTTATTATGCCAGTGAATTACAGTTGTCTGTTTTGGTAGGCATGGTGCTGGTGTCTATTAGTAAGTTGAAAAAGAAAAAAAACTGCGGTAGAGAACAGTGTCTATGTGCACAAAAATAGCTTTAATGTACTTTGGTATTAAAGTGCATAGCTATAACTTATTATGTGATGAAGTTTAAACTTATCACATAATAACTCAAAGTCCTTTTTTGGAGTTAGGGGATAGCATTTATTTCATTTAGTAACATTTTAATTATCCGGTTTCCTCCCACAATCCAAAGACAAGCCACGAGGTTAATTGGAGTCACTGAATTGTCCTGTAGGTACCTGCGATGGACTGGCACCCTGTCTAGGGTGTTACCGTGTGCCTTGCACCCGTTGAAGAGCTGTGATAGGCTCCAGCACCCCTCCTCTAATTAGTATAAGGGGTTTAAGAAAGTGAACTGAACTGAGCATTTTTATTAAACTGTCTACCAGGTTAAAGCCGCTGATTCTATTATCACTAAGCTTGTTTGTAGAAGCTGCATTCCAAACACTGTATGAATGCAGCCAGACGTCTTGCCTACTCCTAGAAAGAATTTACAGAGCCCAACCCCCCTAGTGGCAATATTTTCGAAGGCAATATTTTGGGAGATGGGAGAAAACCAGAGTAGCAGGAAGAAATGTGACATGGATGAACAGTGACCAGAGGCGAGGATCAGTCAGGATCAATGTTGCTATGCGACATCCATACCAGCATCAGCATCACTCTCTGAAAACAAATAAAAATGCTTTAGTGTTTTCTCCAGTCTGGTTCAAGCACTGTCAAGTTGCTGATGCTGTTGTGGCGACTGAGCAAGGCCTTTAACCTTTGGTTGTACAAGACATATTTTGGATCAAAGCTTCTGCTAAATGCTGTAAATGACATAACATCCATTCAGGATATTTGGATGAAATATGATGTGATATCATATTTGATATTCTGGATGAAATATGGCATCATTTTTAAACAGTACCAATAGATTAATGTAAATAAACCTAAAAAATGTTAATTTAATTAAGTAAATTATTTATTTAAATCACAACCAAAGCAAACATTTTACATTGTCTTGACATTTAAAGCTCTTGTATTCTTTTTATATTTTGGACAGTAAACCACAATTTAATATTTATTATTAGTTGTTGCAATTTGAATGACCTATTTCATTCAACATCTATACACACCATCCACAAGCGGCCTCCTTTCTGTGGAATGTGTATTATAAAAGTGAGTCACTAAATCTAGACAGCATACGGTCATCATAGTTGAGCTGTTGTTTATTATGTGGCCATTTTGCTGGCTCTAATACATCATTTTATATGTGGCCCTGTAAGTTTCCTGATTAACTTCCTATATATTTATCTAAATTAATATAGAATGTGGGAAGAATTCTACATAATTCATTTTATTCCTATACCGATGCCAGTTCTGCTCATGCAGTAATGAAATAATAATCCCTTAAACAATTAATAACTTCACCCTCGACTCGGCCATCATGTCTCCCCCGCCTTTCTCTCCCAGGCAGACTGTTATTTTAAGCTGTGTATGTGGATGATTGAAGGGTCACAATGAGGGTGTAAATGGGATTTATTAGCTCTGAGAGAGTCGAGAGGGAGGATCTGGAGGTTGGGGCGCTGGCTCAATTCAAGCATTCGGGTTGCTTTCGAGGCATCAATCCTTTTTATCTTCCCTGGATTTGTTATCTCCCTGTTTTGGCTTCCATAATAACCCTCTGTCATCACTGCTACAATGATGGATCTGGAGAAAAGGCTGCTCTTTCATGGCAGCCTTCAAGGGTTTGTGTCATATGAAAAAAAAAGGATTTCAAAATTTTGATTCCAGCTGTATGTTTGTGTTTAGATTTCTCACATCACCTTCATTAAGAACTACATAAAGTGAACAAAGGTTTACAGCCTCAACTGAGAGAGAGTTCTCTAACTTCCATCCCATCTATATTTTTGCATTTCCTCTACTATCCAGCCAAGTCCAGTTCGCAAATTGTAGCTTCCTATTTCTCTCATCTATCAAGTGACCCCTCTAACATCTACATAGTCACCGAGTGCTTCTTTCACCTTTAGGCTTTTATAAAGATCAGTACTACTACCCATGAAACAGCAGCCCTCATGTAGGTTCCTTAGGCAGTCAGCAACTGCAGTAGTAATGAGAAACCCATTCAGCTATTTTTTCCTCAGATGTAGCCATTTGTGCCGGTTTGGGAGAGCATCGGGTGCTCACTCATTCAGAAAGTACGTGACTGCTGTCAGAAAAAAATTAGCCGATGCAGGCCAAAAGTGGTATTCGTATGCTAATAAATACTTTTTGATTTTTAATGTGAATAATTGTGGATGAGTTTATTTAGCTGCATGGTCGGGCTCGTCAGTGAAGCTTTCGGCAGACATTATTTGAGATGCTAATGCTTGTGCCACTTTGTCCCATTGTTTGGAATAGCACAATGCTAATGCTAGTAAAACATGACCTTATCGCGGTCTAGATAGCGTGTTCGGATAAGCCAACTTATAAGTCGATGACTTAATAGAGCGCTCACTAGTTAGACAGCTGCCTCGGTAGACAGCAAGGGGATGAGGACACTCCCTACATTTTCAAACACATCCAAGGAGTTTGAAATCTCAGTGGGGGTGGGTGTATTAGGCATAGGGGCCACCAGAGTGCATGTGCCATGGGTGCACAAGGACTCAATAGGACATGTCACAATGTTTAAAATACTGTAGTATATAGTATATAGATTACTATATGTACTACAATTGACAAAAGGAATTATGATTTGGAAACTGATAAATAATAAGATAATAAAATAATAATAATAATAATAATAACAAAGAAGAGTAAAATAATATGAATAATGATCAAACAGCAACAATAATAATACTTTATTATAATGAATAATAAACAAATATTCATAATAATTCATTTAATTGTATTCCGGTACCCATCTTGCTCTGTCACAATAGGCTGCTTGTTAACTGTTTATGTTGATCGCTTCTAAATAATTAATCTGAAGGATTTTTTAAACCCAAGGCCAGATTATTTGGCAGCACAACACAATGGCATCAGATCATAGCAAAAGTAAAACTCTTTGAACACAGCTCTTGTGAAAATCCAGCTGGGCCAGATGTTAAGGACTGTCCCAATAAAAATGTAAGCTTGCAACCTGAATGGCAAGCCTTTTTGAGAATTCAGTTTCTGCTTTATACGTATTAAAATATGTATGTATAACATATAAATGATTAAAATTAAAACAAGGTTTAAAACAAGATCAGTTGCCCCAGTAAGCAGAAAACAGGACAACATGGTTCCATGGGCATTTTGAAGAGCTTTGTGTGAGTTTTGTGCAGATAATTGTCTATTCTTCCACATTTCGAAAACTAACTGGCCCTGTCTATTTAGTATAGGAATAAAAAGGTGAACATGTGATGCACTGTAATTGGTTTGCGTCCTGTCTAGCGGATATCCCTGATTTGCTCCAAGTGTTTTCTGGCTTCAGACTTACTGTGATCCTGATTGGAATTGGGACTTTGGATTAACGGCTTAGAGGCTGCAGGACAAGAAAGAAGAAAGCTGCTTCGGTTTTTTTCTGTCCATGTAATTAGCAATTAACTTCACATCCAATACAAATATGTAATGTAACTTAATTGTGGACTGTCATTTATTTCCCTGTCTAGAAGCAAATCAGGAAGGGGGCGCTTCCCTGCACAAACTTCTATCTTCTGTCTGTCTGTCTGTCTGTCTGTCTGTCTGTCTGTCTGTCTGTCTATCTATCTACCTATCTGACTGTCTCTCTGTCTGTCTATCTATCTATCCATCTATCCATTTATCAATCTATTTATCTCATTTTTATGCCGAATGCCCTTCCTGACACAATTCTCCTTTTTATATGGGCTAGGGACCGGCACTACAATGCACTGGTTTATAGATCCTAGTGGCTGGGTACATACAGGACAATTCAGTGTCTCCAGTTAACCTGACTACAAGTTTTTAAACTGTGGTAGGAAACCGGAGCACCCGAAGGAAGGCCACACAGACACACGGTCTTAGGGATCAAACCCAGACCCTTCTTGTTGTGAGGCGACAGTGCTACCCACTTATCCATCGTGCCACCCTACTGTCAATTATTTTCCAATTTGAACCTAAATAGTCCACATTGCAAAAATTACAGTAGAATATTGCTTTGACATGAGCAAAAGAAGATCAACTTCTAGGTGTTTCATTTCATCCATGACGCTGACAGGTGTTTGGAATTACTGATATGAAAAAAATTGAATACCTTCATTTTGGTAGCAATGTCCAATTATTAAATGCTTAAGCATGATTTAGTCTCAGTGCACAGGGTGAGTCAAAGAACAAAAACATGGTTTGTCTGCCCAACAACAGTGGTCAGTGACCTCCTGAGCAGCACATGATTTTGTGTTTTCTCTGTGATTCACCAGCAACCTGTCCAGCGTGTTTCCTGCCTTTCAGCCAATGAATCAGACCCACTGCCACCCTGACCAGGATAAACGCTACTAAATTATGCCTACTCTTAAATGTACTTGTTTATCACACATTACATAATTCACCACCTACAGCTCCTTCGTGTCTTCTCACCTTCGTCAGATTTTCACACGACGTCTCCACATTAAAGCAGGTTAGTGGTAGCTGGTCCTGCACAAGGCTTGAGACAGCTGCCAATGTTTAGACTCAGGCTGCTGTCTTGTGTGAAGACACGTACACGGTGTTTTTGGAGCTGCATTATATTTTCATGTCAAGACTCAGCTTTCTGCTATTAGCATAGTGACTGAAACTATTGCTAGCCGCAGGATTTGTCGATGTTACCGTCTAATAGGACAGAATGTGCCAGCTGGCACAGTTTCACACTACAGGTACATGTTGATCATAATAATTTCTGACACTGCTTGAAACTGCAGTGGTAAAATGAATCCATTTGAATTCTTTTGGTAAAACTTAGTGTTTTTTTGGGCCACTGAATGTCCTTATAAATCATCTGTGTCTTGTTCATAATGGCAGTGGTGGTTCAGTGGTGAAAGTACTAGATAGTTAACCAAGTTCCATTCCAACTTTTACATAATACTACTATTACTACTACTAATAATAATAATAATAATAATAATAATAATAATAATAATAATCACAAACTAAACAAGTATGAACAACATACACCAGTTAAACACAACATTAAGAGCACCATCCTAATATTGTGTTGGTCCCCATTTTGCTGCCCCCATACACAACAAACTGTTCTGCACTGTGTCTTCTGACACCTTTGTATCAGAACCAGTAATAACTTCTTCTACAGCAGCTCGTCTGCTGGATGAAACCACTTGAACCAGCGAGACTTGGTTGCCCATGACCCTGTCACTGGTTTACCCTCTTTTCTTGGACAACTTTTGATAGATACTGATCACTGCAGACTGGGAACACCCCACAAGAGCAGTTCTGGAGATGCTCTGAGCTGGTCACCTAGCCATCACAAATTTCCTGCTTCTGACATCAACTTTGAGGATAAAATGTTCACTTGCTGCCTAATATATCACACTCACTAACAAGTGCCGTGATGAAGAGATAATCACTTCACCAGTCAGCGGCCGTAACGTTATGCCTGGTCAGTGTATAACAGTATTTTTGTTATTTGCATAAATGTAACATTTCTTAGGATAAAAAAAACCCTTTTAAGATTCACCTAGTTAGAAATCTGCATTAGGTTTTTATTAGGATTTTATTATTCATTTATAATTCATGGGGATTCATCGAGTTACGTTTCTGTGCCTAAATGGTTTTTATATAGGTGGACAGTAATGAGTATTTCAATAGTACAACAAAATACATGATCAGAAATATATTTAACATGATAATTAAATTACGGGGTTAAGTGCTGGAACTTTATGACTTGCACTTGATGTTAAGTTCAGTGTTGAAGCTTATACCATGTCTGTTTGTCCATGCCTGACTGGGCAGTAGCGCTGCTGGGAGTACAAGCTCACTCGTAATGAGCAGCGGTAGAGGTTAAAGTAATAGATCAGTAATCAGATCAGTAATTCAGGCACTGCCAGCCTGCCAATGTTGGGCCCTTGAGCAAGGCCCTTAAGTCTGAATTGTTTAGACTGTGTACCCGTCACAACCGTTAGTCACTTTGGATAAAAAGCATCTGCTAAATGCTGCAAATGAAAATGAATTGAAAATCAATAAATCTTCAAACATTAGGGCCTGACCTTAAAACGTGCTCTTCCGACTACTTGAGGACTCACTCCCACAGACATACTCCAGTCGTGTGGAAAGTGGAGGCAATTTGGTGCTTTTCTCAGGATTTATTTTAAACAGTCTTGTTTTGAATTGATTATGTTATTTTGTAGCATATTCAGCATTCCCACAATTATTACAAAAATATATTTTCCATTAGATCAGGTTCTCCTGTCACACAAACTAAGTGCTTTATCGACGCAGTGCTTAATGGTCTCTATAGTGTACTAGAAAGCACAGAGCAGCATCTCCTGTTTCCTCTTTTAATTAAGGATGATGTGCTGTCATAAAGATTCCCACGCTCAATTATTAACCTTTATATTGTCACACCGCACAAACCAGCGAGCAACATAAATCAGCATATGGGCGAGCAGGCTTCATTAGCCATGATCTACTTTAATATAGGTACGATTCCCGACACATTCTTTCATCTCTAAATAACATCATGGTTTGCTGCTATGAGTACAAAGTGCTGTGATGTTATTGTTCTAGTATTTTATTTCTTCTTGTTGCTGCGCCCTTAGGTGTCGACACAGCGTATTGTGAACCACAGTATTAGTTTGGCATAGTTTTTACACCGGATGCCCTTCCTGACCCAACCCTCCCTATTTGTCTGACATTATTTTGTATTTCTTTAATTATCACAACTGTTTGTGGCCCCATATGTGACCCTTTCTTTAATGGTTGGTGTAAAGCCTAAGGATTCCCCAAGCTAAAACTGTTTTGCTTTATTTCATCCTGTGGGGTCATGAGGACTGACCTCAGCCCATGCTAGAGACATCTGTATTGTGTTGAAGGGTTTTTTTTGGTTCTTGAACTACCACCTAGCTCGTACAGAGAATTTATCTAGCCAGCCACTGTTAGATAAATTCACCACAGTCGAACTCTATTTAAATGTGATTCTTCTGTGATTTATTCAGTCTGAAATAAAGTATTTTAATATTTATTCTAAGCTGTTAGATTACAGCACATTGTTCTAAACCTGACTTATATGCAGCAGTTGCAGCTGGTGTTAAGCCTGGCTGTGTTGTGTTAGCCAATAAAACGTGTAAAATGGCTTAATTATGTAAAAACGATTTTTTTTCCTCTAGAGTAATGTGGTTGTTGAATAATTATGTTTCTTAAATAAATAAAACGATGTTTCATAAGATGAGCTGTTTGCGCTCACGTTCCCTTTGTGTCGTATTATGTTTGCTTTAATGATCTGAAATTACTTTTTTACATCACAATATATGTTCCCATTTCTTAACTGAGCCTCTGTGGGTTGTTGTTGTTCTGGCTGTTCTCTCCCAAGACAGATGTTTTTGTCCTGCGTCATTGTTGTGTCGGATCTAATAGAGCATTCAGCTGCTTCTGTTTTAAATTCTAGATGAAATAGTATTCCCTGAGGTTAAGTGGTGGTCAAACAAGTTCTTTATATTGTATTTTCAAATAGAACTTTAGGACTAATACAACTAATAGCTGAATCTCTCCTTTTAAACCACCTGAAAAGGTACAATTAAAAAAGCTTTATTATTTAACATACTTCAAGTATAAGTGCACATTTTATTTTATCCCCATAAACATGTAAGTAAAATGTATATTTATAAGCATGATGATGATTATCCGTTCAGTCGCAGCCACTTGACGGATCATCGATCCATTAAGTATTTCGGCAATGATAGTGGAGTAGTTTGTCACTGCTTTCTCCACCCCTCCCCATTTATCCGGGCTTTGGACCGGTGTGCAGCTGTTTCCAGTTTCACGGCTGGGAAAACCTACAGGACGATTCAGTGTCTCCAATTAACCTAGTAGCATGTCTTTGGACTGTGGGAGGAAACCGGAGTACCCGGAGGAAACCCACGCGGACACGGGGAGAACATTTATAAGCATACTTTATAATAAAAAAAATAGAAACAGCAATGGGTGGTACAGTGGTTAAGTATGTAGCACTGTCGCCTTATAGCAAAAAGGTCCTGGGTTCGATACCCAGAAGGACAGGTCCAGATCCTTTCTGTGTGAAGTTTGGATGTTTCCATGTTTCCATTTACAGCATTTAGCAGACACCTTTATCCAAAGAGACTTACAGTTACAGTATTCAGCATACACTGAGGGTTGAGCAGCAACCTAGCAGTGGTGAGTTTCTGACCGGCGACCTTTGGATCACTAGTCCTGTACCCTAACCACGAAGCTACAGTCATGTCTGTGAGGGTTTCGTCCAGGAGTTCTGGTTTCCTCGCACAGTCTAAAAAACTAGCAGTCATTACCGGAATATGAGACGCTGAATTGTCCAGTACATTGTAGCTGGTCTCAAGCCCGGGTTAATAGGAGGGTTGTTTCTGGAAGGCCACCCAGCATAAAACGTATGCCAGAAAAATAATGCATATCAGGATCTGCTGTGGCAACCTTTAACAGAACAATAGGAAGAAGAGAACAATAATTAAAAACATTTGTACTGTGTCATTTGGGATTTTGTAGGTGTGGAACATCTTAGTTAACCCCCTGAGCAAAGGCCTGTAACTCTCGATTGCTCAAAATGTAGTTAGGTATAATTGTGGGTTTATTTGGATTAATGCTGCTTTTTGTCATTTCTCCATATATCAAACTGATGGTACTAACAAACGTCTGAACTTGGGAATAGTACTATACCATATTAACGCACTTTCATCTATCATCCCTTTTAATTCTCTCATGCTCTTGCTCAACAAACACCCAGGGCCCATCTGGGCCGAACCCTCCGGGGTCAGGCATCTGTGCGGCTGCCTCTGCTACAGTACGTCAACCACAGCGTGAATAATGGACTCACTCAGCAATTAAATACTGAAATGAAGACACAGCAGTGAGAGGAATTTAAAAGAGCTGGGGCGAGTCCAACTACCACACATAATTCGCCTTTGCTGTCTGAATCCTTCACTCTGCATCATTAAACACGTTTACTTTAGGTAGCCATGCGTTATGAAAAAAAGGAGAAAAACAGAGCAGAATTCCAAGACTTCTGGACATGACAAGGTCAGTGCGCTTATATCAACCCAGCAGTGACTTTGAAAAAAAACAGGGCTTGGCTTTTTGGCTGCGGGGTTTGCCCAGTTTTGGTTGGTGAACAAATGTGACATTTCCAAAGTTTTTCTCTGTCAGAAAATGCACATCCATGATCGATGACACTTTTGTTACTTTGTTTACTGTAAAGCAGCACACGACCTTTTCCAAAAAGTAAGTGTGATGGGAATCCTCGTGTTAGCCTTAATAGCAGCGACACAGAATGGCAGCTTTACTTTGGTTATAATTAAATAAAGGAAAAAAAAATAAAGATGAAAGTCTGTAAGATAATACATGTGGTGTCTAACATGTCACCAGAACTGGGTGGAGTAGAAAAATGTTTTCAATAAAAAGCAATTGAACTTTAGAAAATAATTACTTAAGAATGGGCCAGAATCCCAAAATAACACACTAGACAAGAAATATGTATATGACATTTATTTTTGTTTTTTTATCAGGTAGCATTGCCGTATTGTAGCCAAAAGCTACAATGTTTAATATTTTAAACAGTTGCACTAAATCATCATAAAATAAAAACACTTTGGTGTGTGTGTGTTGAGCTCTATTTGAAGTTTCTCTTTTTCCCGCTAGTGGGCTAGTGATCAGAAGGTTGTCGGTTCAATTCCTACAGTTGACAGATCACGACTGAAGTGCCCTTGAGCAAGGCACCTAACTCTAACTGCTCCCTGGGCACCGTGGCTAGGGCTGCCCACCTCTCGGGGCACATGTACTCACTGCCTCCCAGTGTTCACTAAAGTGGATATGTGTGTTTCACTGCATGGATCGGGTTAAAATGCGGAGGATGGGTTTCACTGCAAAAAAAAAATCTAAAATGTTTAACTAATGCAATGATTCATTTAGTCATTTATTTATTGTCTGTTTTACAATTTCTTTACCCTATTCAGAGTAAGAGTGTGTCTAGTTAACTCTATGTGAGGCAGGAAACACTGTCAGTTATCACAGTGCAAACACACACACACACTGCCAGGGAGAGTTCGCTAGCTTCAATGAACATGACTGCAACACCCCATTTACACTTAGAGAACATGCAAAAACTGTGCAGAAAAAAACCCTGAGTTATCACACCTGTGAAATAAAGACTGGAGTGAAATAAACAAAGTATCTAATTAACAGAACAAAAATCTGGCAGGTGTCTCAATAGAAATTGGACTCTCATGTAAAGGCACATTTTGATTTTGCCGGCTGACTAACTTTATTTACCTCAGAGGATCTGTGATTTTCTCCTGGTGTTCTTTTTCTTCTTCTAGCACATGCAGAATATGATTTTGTCCCCTAAAGTACTAAAGTGTTAGAGAGTGAAGAGTCTTGGGTGGGTGTGAGTGTGATAGGGCTGTAGTATAAGATAAATGCTGGCAATTTAACATTTGACAAAAAATCCATCGTTATTACATTGATGTTACAGCACTTTCTACGTTTATGTTCTTTATTTACATCTGTCATCACAAGTCTTCTGGCACCTATAGTTAGTTTAGATGTTTTAGCCACAACCATTGTTTTTAAATGAGAAAAAAGGAAATGCATTCCTGACAGACACTTTACAATTGTGACTATGGATACAACACTTATTCTTAACTCGTTCTTAACCAGTCCACTCATCTCCATCCCATTAAACAACTTTGAGTTAACATGAACTGTTCTGTAATCAGGCCTTTTCACTCATCATAACATATCTAACATAACAAATATATAAGCAAGTTTGAACTGGGGAGTTCAGTCTGTCAGTGCTGGTGTGCTAGCAGGAAAACCCACAGGACACTGCAGTTCAGACATATATTGGTCATGTATGGTAACAGCTATGCTAACCATAGATCATGGTAAATTCATCATCCACATATGGTTAATTTCTCAGTCTGCATTATATAGACTATATTTATAATTTTTTTAAAGGTTTTGTTTATGACCAATATCTGTCAAAGATAAATAATGTAGAAAAAGAATAATCATCAATTGATGCTACATATTGGTGTCACTTAGTGAGGTATCAGTACTGATAATTAGGAACACTGGTAGCCTAGTGGGTAGAGCTTTGGGCTATCAGTTTTAAGATTGTCGGTTCAAATCCAGGCCACTGTTGGACCCTTGAGCAAGGATCTTAACCGTATCTGCACCAGGAATGACGTACAACGACTGACATCAGATCATTTATTTGTAATGGACACATGTATATTGGACAATTAAATGCATTTATTCAACTGAAGATCAGCTATTGGTGTCAGTCCATCTTTATTATTCTGCTCATCTAAAAACAACCCAAGTTAGTGGGCACCATGGCCAGCTGTTGAAGGTATTTATTTATATGCTTATATAAACCAGAAATAACAGAACTGGTGCAGCCCTAGATACAATACACAGATAACACCCAAAATATGGAACAAAGATTTTTAAAATAACAATAATAATAATAAAAAAATTATTATTATTAAGCTTTGTTTAGTAGCAGGACTCTCAGCTCGATGTAAGTTGAAGAAACTTGACAACCCATTCACATCAGATGGGGATCCATTAAGCTCCATTCTGCTGAGTCATAACAAAAATGTTTATGATCTAAGCTGACTCGTTAGCAGATATTCTTTCTTTTGCCTCATGGGCTCATGGGAAATAAGTGTCATGCAGAAATAAGTGTCATGTGACTGACTTGCCTAAGGCAAGTCACTCACAGGATCCACAAACAGATGCAGATATTTTAATACAAAGCTCAGACTTTATAGCTGTTTAACATGAGCTCGGCCCTGCTGTGGGAGTGATAATAAAAGTCAGCGTTCAGTGCCGTTATAGCCAGCGTTTTATGTCAGCGACGACGTTAAGAGTTTAGCGCCATTGGCTAAATAACTTCTGTTGCTTATGAATAATTGTACTACAAACAGGGATTTCCCTACACTCACCTATTTGATGAGGACTTTATTGTTATCGTTTCTAAGCTACACATAACATACACACTACTGACTGTAACCCATCAATCATAAGGGTGGGTCTGACTGGACAATGTGTGTAGTGGACCATTATCAGAACTGCACTGACACCAACATATGACATGACATGGTAATGTGTGTTGTTCTAGAAAGAGTATCACTGCACAGTGGTTTTCTAAATACTCAAGTAATCTCAACAAGACTTCAATATTTATGTACATTTGAAAGGTGTTTTATTTCTTAACAAAGAAGAAACTCTGGCATTAATTGTTTCTGTTTTAGGCTTACTTACAGCACTAGTAAGTCTCCCCCACAGCCACCTGCTACCCCTTTTTTTCCATCCCTGAAGTACCGTTGATTTCTTCCATGAACATGCTGACGTACAGACAAAAATGTTACATGCACAAAATCCATTAAGAACTTTTAGAGCAATTATAGAACAAGACAAATAAGATCCAGCTGGAGACAAAATAAAAACCGCCAGTATACAACATACAGCTCATAAATAAACTGTTAGTGAGGCACATTAAAAGGCCAAAAGTTTATAGACATTCCACCCAAATGTCAAGTTAAGGTTGTTTCAACACCCATTGCAATCACATGTAAAATATTAATTATTTACCATAAATCATGTTGTTAATATGAGTTAGTGGTAACAGGGTTTGGTAGTTTGCTTTATGACAGACCACAACCAAAACGTTTTGGGTTGAACTGGAGCACTGATTGCAAACCATGTCAGGCCTTCTTTGGTAACATCAGTGAATGACCGTTATACTATATGTATATATTAAAACATGGCCACAAATTTCTTTAGATTTGAATTTGTGAAAAGGTTCTTCAGAATAGTAAACTTGCTGATCCAGTTCAACCCAGATATATTTTTCACAGCAAGTAGTTCCTGGGTTCGATCACCAGGTGGGGTGGAAAGTGAGCGAGAATGTGAAAGTCTTGTGAGTGTTTTTATTATTTTAGCATATTGGTTTTGATTAGCCTAAGATTGTGTACTCTTAAATATATAAGTTTCAAAAGTGTGATTAAGAGCATCTGCGTCTGTGACATTATTTGCTTTCATTAGCTTGTACATAAAGGGAACAGAAGGCTGTGTATGTAGAAGGCCTTATTTTGGTATTTAGATGGCTGTTTCATTGGAAAAGTATTGGGTGATGCAGAGGCCTGGGTATGTAGAATGCTTTATTTTGGTAGGTTGAAGGCTGTTTCTTGGAAAAATATTGTGTCAGGAAGCATAAATATGATCACATGAGCTGGCTTAGGACAGACGAACTGACCGACTTTCTGCATTCAGACTTTCTGTACTTTGTTGTAATTTTTTATAATACATTCATCTCTTCATAAAAATCAACCAGCGTCTGTGTCTTAACATTTTTTCTCCATGACAAGATGATGTTCAAAAAGACAAAATCTGAATTTACTGTTTGTTTCTTTCCACATTAAAAATATGTTCTGGCATTTGTTTGTAGGAAGATATAAAACAGTAATACATACCCTACAAGGCTAAAAGAATGTCTGGGACTTTGTGCCCATTCAGTTAAATTAGGATTCCTTTTGCTGGGTTCTGATGTTGGTCAAGAAAGTTTCGGTTGATGTTCGAGTTCATTTCAAAGCTGTTCAGTGGAGCTTAGGTCAGGGCTCTGTGCCGGACACTGAGCTTGTGACAGTCATTCAGAAAGTTGGAAGAGTATAATTTCTTTTTATAACATTTTTCAGGCATGTGTTTTTACGCTGGGTACCCTACCTGACACAACCCTCCTATTTATCTGGGTTTTAGACCAGCACTATAATGAACTGGTTTGTGTATCCTAGTGACTAGAGTGGCATTCAGCTGACCGGTGGTTCAGACTCTCATTTACATTTACATTTTCAGCATTTAGCAGACTCCTTTATCCAAAGTGATTTTCATTGCAGTTACAGTATGAGCAATGAGGGACAAGGGCCTTGATCAAGGGCTTAACATCAGCAACCTGGCGTATTGAGGTTTGAATCAGTGACCTTCGGATTACTAGTCCAGTACCTTAAACACTAGGCTACGGCCCACTGTTCCACCTGGGCACATGTCTATTAACATATATAAATGTGAAGTAAAGTAAACTTAAGTAAAAGTGAAGCATTTTCTTCAGACATCCTGGCACACTGTCATATTGCTACTGACATTTTGAATGAAATATCAAATCTCTCAGGGTGAGCAATTTTTCTGCCAATTAAATGCTGCGCTCCCTACATGAGGACCGCGCTCAGATATTTACGACTATTTTCGGCCGTTCGCTATAAAATAGGCGAGATACAGATAAAGATGTGTAAAGTGGGCTTTCAGAGAAATAATTCTGACGCCGGTGACACTGACGGCTCTGGGCTCCAGACACGGCGGCAGAGCCCTGTATATAAAAGCTTGAGCCACGCTGTTTATGACAAGTCACTGAAGGAACGCTGGCAAAGGAATGAGCTTCTTGACAGCTCTAAATGGAGCTGTTACGGCAAAATTTATCATTCAGCTCTGACTAGCACCAAGGTTAGACAATGCATGGAGAGAAAAGGGGCATGGCAAAATAATCCTCGCAGTAAGCCACAGAACATGACCTGTAAAATGATTAGGCAAGAAAATGACAGAAATATTGTACCCGCTCCCAGAGCGTCTTGAAATTTACAGCTTTATTAGATTGTCCGTGTGGCCATCTTGGTGCAGGGCTGAAAATGATTTGGGGTGAGCGGAGGGTAATGGGAAAACTTGAAATCCATTGGTCATTTTTATCCAGGCTTCAAAGAAGTCAAAAAGTGTTACAAGTAGTGTGTGTCTTTCAAATGGACCAGGATTAAAGTTGGCAGTTTAATGTGAAATATTATTTCAGAAAGGAGAGCGTGGGTGAACAAGAGCAGTTTAGCAAACACAAGCTAACTGGATGACTATTTGGGAAATATGTGTGAGAAAATTAAAGGCCAACACCAGTTAAATTACAGAATAATAAAAACAATGAAGGAATGGTTGCAAAACCTGTTTTTACTCTCCTTTAAAAGCCACATTTTGTGTTTACTCATGCTGTTTATCTTTATTAAAATATTTTACAAATGTTTGCAAAGGATTTTAGCTGCACTATAACTTCAGTCACTATCACACTTTCTTAACCGTTTATCTAATCAAGGTTGTGGGAGGATCTCCTGGAGGAAACCCACACTTCAAAACCAGTGCTACCCACAGTTCTGCCCTCACTATAACCCCTATCACTTTCATTAATGTGTCTTGCTATAACACCTAATCTGAATTAATCACATATTGTTGACTTAGTCTGCGTCCCAAATCGCATACTTAAACAGTATTTACTAAGCTGGAGTGTTCACTGCTCGGCCGATAAAGCAGTTAAAGCTCTTTCAGTGCACAAGTGTGCAGTATGTATATGCAACCTCAGACGTACTACATCTGCCATCTTACCAACATCACATAAACCCTGAATATTCATTAAAATCAGACAAAGTACATACTCATTATTCAGGGTACTTTTACCCTAACTGTTCAATGTAAATGAAACATTTAGTGACTCACAGTGGTGACAGTGAGAGTTAGGGGCCTTGCTCAAGGACCCAACAATGGAAATCTGGCAGAGATGGAGCTTCCTTCTGATTACTAGACCAGTACCTTAAACACTAGGCTACAACTACTCCATTCAGACACAACCAGCTCTCTCCTGCTGTTCTTGCTTTCTGTTCAGGATGGAAGTATATGATTTCGGATGCAACCATTTGAGACTTCATCATTTCAAATGCACCATTTTTATCCAGCAGAGAATTTGACTTTTAATACTTTTTTCTATTTTCACAAAAGCAGAATGATCTGCGATCTGTACTGACTCAGATTTAAACTCAAAAGTGTTTCCTAACAACTCCTCATAATAGAGAATAAATTTGCAGAGCTTAAGGCTACATTTCTACAGTTACATCTGGGGGTAAAACATGCAGGCTTAGGCTCTTTTTTTTCATTTTACAGGTTTTTGTCATAATGAGCCCCATTAAGGTGAATTAGAAGCATTGGCTCTAGGAAACAGGTGCTTCCCACAAGTGGAGTTTCAGCTGTTAACACTAATATGACTCAGATCCGGTACAAGTTCAAACTGCTTTGTTGGTCTAGCAATAATATAAAAAACTAGATTATAAAGCCAAAAGTATGCGAACACCTTTTGAGTTGAGGAAAACCTATCGTTTACAGATGTAGAAAAGGCAGTTAGGTTAAAAATGTACTTATTTACCTTTGTGGCAACCATTTGAAAAATAGTTCCAGCGTGATTGTGTCCCTGAGCACAAAGTTAGGTCCATGAAGACATGGTTGAATGAGTTTGATGTGTTTCAGTGGCCTGGCCTTATCTGACCTCAATCCCATTAAAGACCTGTGCGAATTGAAAGCTCCATTTAAGTACATGGGGTAGCATTTAAGTACTCTAACCCATTACCAATGTGATTCAGGGATCTGGGATCCAATTCTCAGTGGTGCTGTCATTTGATTAGACATATTTTTGGACATGACTGGCTAATGTCCAAGAGGGGCTGTCCCATTAAGAAGGAGATTCAATTGAGGACTACTTTGCTTGGGGGGTGCTTTGCTTGGGTGGCAGTGATAAAATCTGGAGGTAAGTGGGGGGGGGGTGGTAATATCTTCCACATTGATTGGTTATGTCACTCACAAAACTCTACAAACAATCTGCTGTCTTACTGTGGAGACTCCACTAGGCATATTTCTGGACATAGATGAAGGCACCAAAACAATTAATTGGCGTGCTTTTGTTGTTGGTTGAGAAGGGGCCGGTCCTGAGTAGGAGTGTTGAATCAGGACGAGCATCCAGTGTAAAAGGTCTGGTATACTGTATGAACCAGATCTGCAGTAGTGACCCCCTAAATGGAGATTCCAGAGAACCAGAGAATGCCTTGGATGTGGTTGGGTGATCCTCCTGGTACAAACATTCAATCAGCTGAGTCTTGTTTGATGCCTTATGATCTTCATCATTACGTTTCATTCCAGAGGGATTTAGCTGGATTCTGAGAGGTCCAGAGATTATACTAGTTATGACCACGTCTTATTCTGATGGTCCTCCATCCATACCTTGATTGGCTTCACTGTGTGTGATGGAACATGGTCTGGCTGGATCTTCAGATCCGAGAAACATTCGCTTTCGCAAAGACAAATCTGCTAAAGCACACACAGATCATAAACAATCTTCTATCCTACATCACGGAAACAACCTAATACAGGTCCTCCTCCTCATTTAACACTTGTGGTAAAGCCAACATTTTTATTTCAGTTGTTTCTGAGGTATTACTGACTGTCTACCCCTCAACTGATGCTATTGCATTAGGATAGGATTACCTCGGTAGCGGTTTTATGCATTTTCTCATTAAAGTAAATTAGGTTCAGGTGATTATTTAATCATTGCCTCATTAGAAGAATGAGATGTGTGAATTCAGCAGACACAGAAATTATGAGAGAAGCTGGAACAAGTACCAGAGCCTATATGAAATATGAAAATTCTTGTGTTTTTTTGTTTTTTTGATTGATTGATTGATTGATTGATTGATTGTGTGTTTAACACCTAGTCCTTTATTCTGAGACCAAATCAAATTGAACCACAAATTCTAAATATTTTGGATTTTGTTAAATAAAAAAAATCACAAATGGATTTTGTTTGGAGGGATTTTGGTTGATATGTACCAGGTTTGAAGGCACTGTGGTTTGTTATATGTTACTTAGGTATTTATGTATAAGTTTTACACCGGTAGCCAAAAGGGCGCTGTGATCAGAGGATGTGAAAGCCATTTGTTTCTCAAGAAGTGAAGTAAGCACCTAACGCACATCCAACTAATAATTACACTGGATTATTATTAATAAAAATGAGGACAGCAAATGACAGCATACATTGTTTATGTTTTATAACGGTGTAACCTGAATCATCTATATACTTTTTATGTATAGCATAAAGAGCATTTCAGTGTTTACATTAATAAAAAATACAATCAATCTGTTGAACCAGACCATTTAAATCATACCATTAACTTTTTTTTCCTTTTTACAAAGATTTATAGAACAAGCTTTTAAAAATACACCCCAGAGAGACTCCTTGAACTCAGATTCATTTTATTCTTGCTTAAGAAGTGACTGTATAAATAAGCCCTCTGGCTATATGAAAAGGAGGAACAATCATACTGATTGAGCTGGTCTGGAGAGCCCAAAATTGTCTTCTAAGTCACCCACAGCAATTCTATCTGTATTTAGACTAAATTGAGCTTTCAATCCTACCTTGTATTTTTCTGAAGAAAAGACATTACATTACATTTACATTTTCAGCATTTAGCAGATGCCTCTATCCAAAACGTCTTACATTACAGTTACAGTATGCAATTTGAGCAAGGAGGGTCAAGGGCCTTGCTCAAGGGCCCCACTGCAGCAACCTAGCAGTGGCGGGGTTTGAGCCTAATTTCCTAATCCAGTATCTTAACCCCTAGGCTACAGCTGGCCCTGAAGGAAGAAAGTGTATTATGACGTCTGAGTTGATATTTTAACATCATAAACCACTTATAGCTACAGACAACATTATTGATAGCCTATTTTATTTTCATCTTAGGGTACAGTGGAGGCAGAGAACATATGGTGGTGATTTTTCTCTCAGGTACCCAGCTATTGTCATCTGACAATAATCTTGGGTTTTTAACAGGTTAATGTGCTTTGCTCCCCTAGGGTGGACATGCCTGTTTAAACATGTCATGTGGCCTTTTAATATATACTGTATAAATATATATCATTTATGGTGTAACTGCATTGGGAAGTTGCCTCCAG
The DNA here is from genome assembly GCA_034509265.1 of Microcambeva bendego. NCBI lineage: Eukaryota > Metazoa > Chordata > Actinopteri > Siluriformes > Trichomycteridae > Microcambeva > Microcambeva bendego. Next base: position 39,934,674 of record JAYDZG010000001.1, read on the forward strand.
AACTTTTTGATGGACCTGTGGACTGTGTCACTAATGTTGTGGTAATTTTTGGTGTGTTGTGATTGGTTCCCTTTTCCTTTTTTTTATCATATTCTTCTTCGAACCCTTGCTTGCAGACACCCTTCTCTCCTATTTTAAGCGAGTAGTCTTCCCTTTTTTATTTCTAGTTTTTTAGAATCAGTTTAGTTGGTTTATTACATGTTAGAAGGTGCAGAAGCTTCACCTTGGGCACAACTGGTAAGGCTCGACCAGAAATATAATAATTTGCCCATTGAGATCCAATTTTAATGATAAAACTGACCAAACTTTACTTTACAAAAATTTGATTGATTTTAAAATAGATAATTAATTGCTCAAATACAAATTAAATTTAATCAGGGTGCTCTACAGTGGCTCTACATTGGAAACAGTGTATTGTGTACTGGTCCACAGTGGAAACAGTGTATTGTGTACTGGTCCACAGTGGAAACGGTGTATTGTGTACTGGTCCACAGTGGAAACGGTGTATTGTGTACTTATACACATTGGAAACGGTGTTTTGTGTACTGGTCCACAGTGGAAACGGTGTATTGTGTACTGGTCCACAGTGGAAACGGTGCATTGTGTACTTATACACAGTGGAAACGGGGCATTGTGTACTTATACACAGTGGAAACGGTGCATTGTGTACTTATACACAGTGGAAACAGTGTATTGTGTACTGATCCACAGTGGAAACGGTGCATTGTG
>JAYDZG010000001.1:40053632-40070662 GCA_034509265.1 Microcambeva bendego
TGATCTTTTTTTTTTTGTTTTGTGTGTGTGTGTGTGTGTGTGTGTGTGTGTGTGTGTGTGTGTGTGTGTGACTCCAGCTCCATGCAGCGCTGGTCACAGCTAAGCAAACGTCCGTGTAAATTCTGTGAGGAGCAGCTGAAATCAGTCGAGATCTCATTTTCCAGTGAAGGTTTTGGGCGACACATATTTCGGCGTCTCTCTACCTCAACACAGTGCTGCTGAGGTACTCAAGCCAATAACTCTACCCTGAAAGATGGGGTCTAGGCAAAACTGACCTTCATGCTGATTTCATTTCAGTAATTCAACAGTGTTCCAGCATGAACAAGACATGATGGGGAACTCGGTGCTACAGTGGCGGGGGGATCTGAGGTTTTTAGAGAGAGAGGGGCGAGAAAAAGAATAAAATATTGATGTGCACAGGTGTGTGTCATTGGCCGGGGTCCTGCCTGCTGGGTATTGGCTTTTCTGTGTCAGAAAACGGAGGCCAATCATCAAGGGCTGCAGCAGGATGGGTCAAGGGAGAGCAAATCCCCAGTGTTGTGTGTGTGACCTGCAGTGAGATGATGAAGCAGGATGTGTGAGAAGAACTTCCTGAAGGAAACGTTTGTGCTTCCATGCTAAATGGCCTAATCAAGATGAGAATGTGGGTGCCTTTAGCTAAATAAGCTATTGGTCAGTTTGAATTTGTTCATGCAATAACTATTGACTATAACTATCCAAATAACTTTGGATACGCACACCCATTCAAAACATTGTCGCCCAATTCACCTCCACCCATTAAAACCATGAAGTTATCGATGTTGCTCGAATTCTAAATTCTAGGCGGCTTGTATACAGATTTTAGAAACACACACCTGTTTTAATCCGCATTTTTACCCCATTCTGTTCTATTCCTTTTTTGACATTTTCGATATAGACAACATCACAATTCCACATTCGGCCTGTAGGTGAAACCCCGGCTTCTTTAAACACCTGTTTGTATATGCCACGCCCGTTTATATACCCATTTTTGCCCCAATTTTCCATTTTCGAGATATCACAATAGACTGAAAGTCTAAAAACAGTGTGAGGACACAGAGTTTACACTTTATAATGAAATATAAAAACAACCATATAACTATTTGTATAATTGTGAGAATGTTCCAGAATGGCAGTTCCTCCGTGAACAAAGCGAGGTCTAGAAAGTCAAGTTTAGTGGAGGAACCTGTAGCCTGTGTAGTACAGCGGGTGGAAAGAAATGGGTTTTAAATCAGCATTGTAATAATAATGACGGCATGGATGACTCTTCCTGCTGAAACCTTTAAAAACTTTAGTGTGTCTATGCACTGCTACAGCTTATTCTTGATCTTCATCACTTTCTCCACTTTCTCGCTAGCCTGACAAGCCAGGAACGTTGAAGATTTAAGCAGAAACTGCATTTCATTTGAACTCAACAGCATCTCAGCTTACAAACGGCTCTTTGTCTGAATGGACTGAACTGGTTAAAAATAAGGGAACTTCATATTGATGCACATGGTTCTTCAACAAGGTTCTTGAACCCCATCTTCAACAAGCTCATTTACAAAAAAAAGGTTTCTTCAAAACATTTCCACACTTGTCATCCATTTGGGCCAAGTGTATGGCAAGACAGGTTGTGATCTTTAATTTGCTTATTCCATCTGACTTAAGGTAGATGTGTCTGTTGTTTTATTTGTCCATTTAAATGTGTTGCATCAGTTTTGATATTAATATTTCTTTAGGAGCGTTTGTGTTGGTAAATAGTTAAACAGTTCCTTCATGGTCTTGGTTGGTAAGATCTGTTGTCTTTCAGGGTGATATAATTGCATTCCAGAATAATTTCTCTTTAATATGGGACACCTTCGCCTTTTATCAGGTACAGTGATCTTTTTTGCATTGTCATAGTCACCATTTCAATGCCACCCGAAAAATACTGTATTTTGTTGAACTTGCAGCCTCTGATGCACAGCATCATCACATGAAAATCTTCCCCATAAAGCTTCTTTCAGCATCGACAATGGAGAAGAAATGTTTTGATGATCTTTCGTAATATATGTAGTGACCCAGCCACAGTACTATTTAATGGGCATTCTTTGCCAATTTGGACCCACAATAATGGAATATAAGTCCTCAGTCGCCAACTTTACTACGTTCTGCTTCAGACAGGTGAATTTTATCTGCTAAAGGTACCTAGCGTTGAATTAGAGAATTCATCTTAGAATTAGATTTAGAACCCTCTTTTTCACCACTACGCTTTACACACAGAGGGATTTCTCCTCCACAATTTAACCCCATCCGTGCAGTGAAACACTCTAATGAACACTAGGCGACAGGGAGCACACGTGCCCGGAGTGGTGGACAGCTCTAGCCACGGCCCAAGAAATCGAACCGGCAACCATCCGATCCCAAGCCCAAGTTCTCTAACCGCTAGGCTATGGCTGCCCCCCAAAAATCATAATAACAAACACAAACACAATTAAGCACGTATTTCTTTATATGTGCTTTTGTTCACAAAAATCTAGCATGGCAGTCGTTTAGCTCACAGTGTCCTGAAGCTAAGCTAACACACAGAACTCTGGGATTTCTTGCAGATCCGTTCCAAATCCGCCTTCATTTGTATTCCAAAGCAAATCCTGCAGGATCATAACTCTGATGGAAAGGGTTGCCTGAGTCGGCTGAACCTGAAGTTTATCTCCTCGGGGAAGCATAATGCAGACGAGCTTGATGCGGTTCTGTCATCTTTAGGCACATTATGATGGAAAAAGGGGGCCGCTGTCGCACCGCACCGCACCCGGCTAAATAAGAGGGCAGAGCAGAACAGCAGGGCCGTCATCACCACCGCGCCAGAGACTCTTCCCGCTAAAACCAGCGGTTGATAGCGTGCCTGCTCACTCTCACCACGGCTTCCCGCACTTTAGCACTTTCTCCACATCATCATTAGCCTGAGAAGCCAGGAACACTGAACTCCTTAGCACTAACTGCATTACATTTACACCCCACAGCGGACGCTAATTGCATTCATGTGATTTGGCCGGCTCTTGGGCAACAGCTTGGAGATCGACATCTGACAAAATAGAGAGGCAGAAAAAACCCTTGATCTCCCCCTACAGGCTGGTGGAATAGCTCGGGCGCTCTCTCTCTCTCTCTCTCTCTCTCTCTCTCTCTCTCTCTCTGGTTTCAGAGGGAAATGTTTGTTATGAAAAGAACTTTAAAGCTAGTACAAGATTTCCTTCAGAATAGGTGAACATGTTGACCATGAGCTTGTAAATTCCATTACAAACCCAAACGCATCAAGATTCACAATTTTAACGACATAAATTTACCCTTAAAAAGATGTTCCCAAGATTTTGGAGTCTGTCTGTGTGAATCAATAGGTGCTTACTAAGTCAGGGCAGCCACAACTCTGTAGTTAAGGTTCTAAAATAGTAGTACAGGTTGCTGGTTCAAGCTCAACCAATACCTTAATTGTTCTTATTATATTTATAATTGTAAATCTGACAAATACCCCAAATGCGGGAAATTTGTTCTAATTTATTACAATGTGTGTTCTGCTGGACTTTGGTTATGGACCTTGCTTTAAACATAGAAGCACAGTACCAATACCACACACACACACACACACACACACACACACACACACACACACACACACTTATTTGCCTATTAGCAATTAGTTACAACTCATGAAGCCAATAACCATGCGAGAACATGGAGAACTTAATTTCAGTGTGCAACCACACACACACACACACACACACACACACACTCACTCACCAATCAATAAACATTTAATAATAAAACAAATAAATACGAAGTGACTACACATGTTCAATAACAATTTTCTACAATGGTTAGAGATGGGTGTGAACAAAACCCTCAAGGTCAGTAGCTAGGATATATTTTTGTGGTCAGTGAATGATGCCGACATGTCTACAGGCATGAACAATTACACTCTTAATATCACAATGCAATGGACACACAGAGAGAAATCAATACAATTATAATATATAAAAGAAATAAATGCAATTGTTGTCAGAATGTTGGCTGCACACGTTCGAATAAAACTAGGAAAAAGTGGTCAGTGCCAACATGTAATAGTGAGGCAGCATGGGTAATTTGTTATGCATTCAATAACACACACACACACACACACACACACACACACAGAACGTAGTTCTCTAATCACTAAAGGTCACTCCAGCGCACTATCGATGTGAGCCAAGGACAGAACGAAGCTCAGGTTCCACCGGCAAATTTACAAGCTAATGTCATGATACCCGGCTCACCTCACTGCATTAACTAAGCAAAGACATACTGAGGCGAGACGTAGCCTGAGGACATACTCGAGGCGGTGAAGTAACTCTGCGTCTCCTCCTGAGGGCTGAACGCTCTAAATGGGACGGACCGAACAGCTCCTGGATGAATCCGGAGTTCATCAAGTAAAGCACAAGCACAGACGAACAGCAGGACTTCGTTTAGCCAAGGGCAGCTGGAATTAAGAAAGAAAAGGTCCAGCTTCGGATCATCCCAACACTTCGTCATAAAGGACGGACTCGTACAAAGGCGAACGGACGCCGCGGCTCGGCTAGCGGAGTCGCTAAGTGTGCCGCGTTCATTACCTCCGGCCTCGGCGAAGAGAAAAGTACAAATCGGACGGCAAACAGCAGATGGTTACGGGCACAGAGGGACTATTACTGTTCTCAGGTTAAGGAAAACCAAGATATACTGCAGCTCTAATGAGGCATTAGAGGAGAGGACATGTTAGCCACGGCGACACATACTCCCAGAGTGCAGCTGGGGAGAAGCCCACACCGAAGCAATGGCTGCTAGTGAACTTATTAATATGCTTTTTGTTCTATTCATGTCGGGCTAGAACACTGCACAGCGGCGCTACTCTCCATTAGATGCATTGGTGCGCATCTGTGAATGTGACATTTACAGGCTAAAGAAATCACACGTTTAGCATGTAAGGGGAGCGATAAGGCCGATACTTCACATTTATGGAAAAGCCAATTATGTCATCTCGGCATCTTGGGGTAAGTCAGTAAGGGATCTGGCTTTTTTTTTCTTCTTCCAGCTATTCCTGTTAGGGCTCGAGTAACAGGGTCGAGATCCGTATTATTGATCTGGCATAGTTGCTCTTGACGCAATCCTCCCTATTTATCTGAGGACTGGCACTACGATGCACTGGATTATGCATCTTCACGGTTAGGTAATAAGGTAAAAATAAAAGTTAATAATCTGCCTCGGCTTCATGCTAAGGAAATGAATTGGAGAGGAGACTGAGAAGGGCTTTCACATCCAACATCAGTTTCTGACCTCACAAATGTTTTTTTTGACACTAATAACTGCCAGTGTTGTCAGAAAGCTTATATTAACCTCTACAGTCTGATTTTTGGTCCCGATAAAATCTCCCAACAGGTTCTCCGGACTTTAATCTTTCCCTGATAACTTAATGAGACTGATCATCCGAACCCAACCTACCTTACTGTCGTTTTAATACTGTAACCGGGACCAATCACCCACACAACATCCAAACAATGCCTGCACTCTCCCAGGTTTAAATCAGGGACCAGAACCTGGCGGGGCATCCTCAGCATGTTGCGAATATCTGCAGGCTAAACGGCCGGGAGAAGTGCAGTAATTGGTTCAATTAAAGAGGTAATGAACAACTCTGATAGAGAAGGCTCGGGAGAAGTGTATCATAATGAGCATAATCGGGCAGCGATTCCATTTTGGAGCTTCTAACTTGCCTAATGTGGAGTAATTAGGTGGCCTTGACCAATGAGCAGTCAGGCACAATCAGTGTGATGATCAGGAGCCCAATGGGGTGGCTACAAATTACCAGCCAGAAACGTGTTTCAGAGGGGAAACAGATTATTCAGTGTCCGGTGTGGTCCGTAATGCACTGTATGGACAAAAGTATTAGGACACGGTCTCTAACTTTGGAGCAACAGTTTAGGGAAGGACATTTTCTGTTCCTGCAAGCTCTATAAAGACCTGAAAAACTTTTCAAGGAAAGTCCCGTGACCTGCACAGAGCCCAGACCTCAGTCTTGAGAGAAGGCTTCTTACCTTTAAGTAGCGGTCACTCTGTAAGAATACTATTTATTTTTATATGTTTTTTAACTAGATGTCCAACACGCTTGTGGTCTGGTGTCCAATACTTCAAGGCTTATTGTGTATGTATAATATAATTTAGCAAACGCTTTTAACCAAAGTGATTTAGAGTACACAGTCTAAGCAACTGATGGTCGATGTTCTTGCTCAGGGGCTAACAGGGGAAGCCAGAGAAGGGGTTTAAACCAGAGACCTTCTGCTTACTAGTCCAGTATCTTAAGCACTAGGCTACAACTGCCCCTTTCCAGCTATAATGAGACGAACATTATGAATAAATCATTTATTTTGGCTGCTCCCATATTTCAGGTTATTTACCAGGGCTAGGGGGGCAGGGCTAATGGTGCACCGATTTGCCCCCTTCCCAAAATGGCTGGGTTCGTGATACACGTATTTGTGAGCCCAGGTTTGGATTCGAGAAGTCAGGCACCACTGTGACTCGACAGTGTATGTATAGTGAGTGTAAAGGTAAATCAAAGATTTCTATCAGAAGAGATTACATAACCTTTTTCAAGCAGAAAAGCAAAAAAAAATACTTCCACATATAAATGCAAGAGTTTCAAATATTCTTTAAATAGATCCGAGTTTGTATATATCAGCCTTATTATCTACCAAATACAAAACTCACAAAAACCACAAACTCAAGAAACCTCAAAGCTGTCGGTGTATCGGCCGTGGAAAAACATTAACGTCAGTAAATGCATGCCGAGTGGGTGGAAGACTGTATTTACACGTATTAGTGAGCTCGGGTTCACAAGCTCGGTCACAGTTTGGCTAAGAAAAGTGTTGAGATTTACTAATAGGGGAGGAGGAACGCAAGACTCGACAGAAGAACAGAGGAAGTGAAGAAACACACAGCAACAGAAGAACAGAAGGATGCAAACAATACACACACAAATAAAAAAGCAAATAGCTTCGAGACAGAGAAGATCTTCTCCGTATTCTACAGCACCATCAAATATTTAGAAAGAAAACTGGCCTAATTCAGCCCATCACGATCGCTGAGGTGAAGCAGAGCGACACAAATTGTCAAAGCTGGTGAGGCAGGGTGCAATCATTTAATGCAGATTTGGTTGGGCATTAAATATGTATGGGCGAATTACGTTCTACTCTCCGGCTCGCCTGAGAAATTCACAATTGGCTTCCAAGTCAAAAAAGCAAACCTCCCCGTGTGGTGAAATGCTCGGGCGGACAGTATAAGTAGCTCGTCTCCAGCCTAACTCCTGTTTCTCCCCAAAGAGTCACTAAATATCCACTTAGACTTGTGCAGTCATGATCACACAGACTTAAACCTGATTCATTCAGTTAAAAGACTCTCCGCCCTCTCAAATTCTAACATATTCTAGCTACTAGTCATTAGATAACTTCTGAATGCTTTAATAAATATATTGGGTCCGATCCCGAATGCCTTCTCACTCATTACTTGGTTCCAGGAGCGTCGAGTTTAAAAGAGGTTGAGTTTTAAGGTTTTAGTCTCATAAGGATGTACGGGGAACCTGTTAATGTGTCCCATGGTCCTGTAGAAGTGCATATAAGCTCATTTAGGCTAATGTAAAATAACGAGGTTGTTACTGACACATATACGAAAAATAACAAAGTAATAAAAAACTGAACAGTTCAAATCAATAGAAATAGAAATTTTTCATCCCATTGCACAAAATGACAAACGACTGAAGGCTAAATGTGTTTAAAATTAGCAGTCAGAAACTCAATAAGGTTGTTTGGTTGACAAGTTAACAGAAAACGGTGGAGAGCTAATAAATGTTTGACCTGAAGGGTAATGCACACGAGCGTCAGGCTATTCAACACGCGACCATCTGGTAAACAGTTTAATCATGGGGTTATTACAAAAGTCAAGTAGTTCACCACCCTAACCATATAAGGAGATCCCAGATATAGAAGGTCTGGATCTTGGTGTTATACATTTATAGTTGATGCTACAGCCTAAACGACCAGGCATGACATTCTGAGCACTGACAGATGAAGTGAATAACACTGATAATCTCTTCAACACGGCAACTGTTAGTGGGTCGGATATATTAAGCAGTACGTTACATTTAATCCTTAAAAATGTTGATGGCCCAAGTTTGACGAGGGCCAAATTGTGATGGCTAGACGACCGGGTCAGAGCGTCTCGGGGTCATGGGCGCCCAAGGCTCGTTGATGCACGTGTGGTCCGATCCACCAGACGAGCTCAAACGGCTGAAGAAGTTAATGCTGGTTCTGATACGAAGGAGTCATAATACACAGTTAGAGGCCTGTGAGGGACCAAAAGAAGGACCAACACGTTTAGAAAGGTGGTCATAATGTTATGCCCGATCGGTATGCACTTAAAATAACCGGGCAGTGAAAAAAAACATCAGCCTTCTGATTTCCAGTCCAGTGAAGCAGCCACTGCCCTTGAGTGTAGCGGTCTGGATACCAACTGGTCTTCCTACCCTTTCTTCTGGCTTCCACAGACACAACACCAAGCTCTGTGTAGCCCAGCCTAAGCCATTTAGGATTCCTTCTACAGTCTGATATCAAGAACATGTTACAGCAGCGCTCTTCACAGCCTGTTCTTGTCACAGTTCATAAATATTTAACACCGTGAGGGTCTAAGCTTAACATACTAATGTATACTGTTTACATACACACTAAACACTGGATTTAGTAGCCAACCTTAGCATTTCCCTGGAGCCGCAGGATATTACAGGCGATACACGTCATGTTCGTGTGTTTCACGCTGTACCACGAACCACCTTCCAGGGACCATCGCACCCACCAAATTCTGGATCCCATAGACTCCAGGACACCCAACATTAAAGCCCCTTTCTGCTGAGCTGCCGGATATCGTTATGATCTGAACACACACTGGATAGAACGTCCAGAACCTCATCACTGACCTTTATTTCATTAACGTCCGTGCCGTTCATTTAAGTGATCCGACTTGTTCTCTTTCACGTTTTATCTTCAATGCAACAACCGTGGAATATAATTTACAATTCGGCACAGATTCGAGATATGCAGCCACTGTTGGGCCCTTGAACGAGGCCCTTGAACCCTGTCTGCTCCACTGACCCCAGCTTCCGAAGAATCCAGAATATGCAGAAGAAGGTCTTCAGTGTACTGGAAACATCTACATGTAAATATGATTTGAGAGAAATAAAAGTGGTCCTCTTCTAGCCGTCACTGGTCCTAACTTGTTTTGCTAATGCAAGCTGGTGAGGTGCTGAAGCGACAGTCAGTAAATCTCAACCGCCTCAGCTTCCTTTCTGATTCTCTGGTATTTATTTTGCCTCGAGAGTTTTTCCCCTCCGAATCGATCAAAGAAACACAATTCAAGTATTCAATTCTGTCCGGCTGTGAAACCTGAACGTCGCCTAATGAAAGTGTGTCAGCGGAGGAGAGGAGGCTAAGTATCGCTAAATCAGGCCGATGTGTAGAATTCATCATTTCTCGCTGTGTTCCAAGCTTTTTTTTCCATAGATGAGAGAAAGAAGGAATCAATAACATACATTTACTAATATCCTGCCATTATTGACTTGCTTACGGTTGTGTGTGTGTGTGTGTGTGTGTGTTTCCTTTCTTCACATAGTTATGAATGAATGCTAAAGTCATTTCTACTGTAAACATGGCACATGTCCTAAAAGTCGTGTGATTTCAGGGACTACAGCTCATCTCAGCAATATTGAAACAACCGCCTGTAGCTGTAGCCTAGTGGTTAGGGTACGTGACTAGTAATCCGAAGGTCACCGTTCACATCTTACCACTGCCAGGTTGCTGCTGTTGGGCCCTTGAGCAAGGCCCTTCACCCTCATTGCTCAGACTATATACTGTATCTGTAAGTCACTTTGGATAAAGACGTCTGATAAATACTGAAAATGTAAAAATAAAAATGTTTTTCACATGAACACCTCAGACTCACTTTTATTACTATTCAACCATGTACATGATAGAACGAAATGAGGTTCATGTGAAGTATAACAGATACGAATAAACTAAAGAATAAAATAGAAGAACTAAGAAACTGGAATAAAGGAAAATAGAACAAACTACTGTGTAGTGAAATTTGTAGTCACAAATACACACTAGTGAACACTAGGAGCAGTTTAGAGGTTAGGTGCCTTGCTCAAGGGCACTTCAGTCGTGATCTGTCGGCTCTGGGAATCGAACCGGCAACCTTCTGATCACAAGCTAAGTTCTCTAACCACCAGACCACGGTTGCCAAACAGTAAATAGTAGCAATAATGTTTAAAGTGACGAGTGGGGAGAGAAATGGTTCTGAGAAGGTTTTAAATAGCGTCCACAGTCAGTATATGAGGAGTGGAAGAGTTTTTCTTCCCCTTAAAGCTTCTCTGAGCATCCAAAAAGGTGGAAATGAGACTGAGCTAAATCTGGACTCCCTCAGACAAGACCGATTGCTCCTCCTCCTGCTCTCGCCGTCTCTAACCCAAATATAAAGGTGTAGGAACGTTTTGAAGATGTTTTGGTGAGTGGTTGTGTTACCTGGTACGTGTCCCACAGTCGGATGGTGCAGCGCAGTGGAAGCTCTCTCATCAGCAGGTTATTCATCCAGCGAAAGGCAAACTGCAAATACTCCACCTCGTACTGCTGCATGTGCTGATGTACAGTGACTGCACACACACACACACACACACACACATCAGGGAAGAACTGTACATGCACTTTGTAAATTCTGATGACATGGTAGAGTGTTTATTAGCAGCCGTATGATGGTAACACAGCATACCTTCAGATTACCAACACTAAACCATTCTTACATTATTGATACCAGTAGTTAATATAAACATGTAACGAATAAATGAAACTGTGGTGTTAAGTTATTATACCTTAATAAATCACATGGGACATAATGTGAATCAATGATTCATTTAAGATGAATCGGTATTCACTTCAAACACCGAGTGCACTGGTTGACGGCACTTCAATAAGTTGCCAGGTAAGAGATTTTCCAGCGTTTTTTTTTATTTTTTACACAATAATGTAAACCTGCCACTTTTTTGATGTAACCATCTTTTTATAAGAGACATAATGATTAATTGATCTCCAATTTGTCTTCAATTACATTTTTACCCAATATAACTAAACATATCGCTACAATTGCACTGGGGCAAAATCTGCCCCGGTTCCTCCAATTGAAGGCATGTAAGCATGGCATGTGGGCAGCGGTCGTTGGTTTAAAGGAGCATACAGTCTCACTCTGGCACCCTCACCGCCACCCTCACCGCCCCGTTAATGTGAATCACAGCGGCGTGTGAATTCACACCTGCCTTCTCAGAGTCATTTACACTCTGGGCCACTTCACATAAACAAGTCATTTTCATTAGCGCTGGAAACTCACACACACACACACACACACACACACACACACACACACACACACACACACACACACACACAGAATCATTCGGCATTACCGAATTTAACACGTCTCTACGCTCACCTGTCTGCTGTTAGAGCTATTTATACCGACAGTGTTACCGAAACCTCACACATAACACGGCAAGAGGAGAAAGAAGGAAGAGCACGAGAAAAACTCCTGTGATGATAATCTGTGCAACAGGGCTGCAATCTCCTCCTCTCTACGCACACACACTTTTCAGGTTGAGGTGGGGAGGACGGACCGGGGTCAGAGATCAGAAAATGACAAGTGAGGTGCTCAGTACGTTTCTGCTGAGCACCGGACTCCTGCGTGACTTCTGCTCCCTCCCACCCGTCCCATAATTACATCCTCACTACACTCCAGCTTCCAGGCCACCGGCGTTCAAAAATAAAGATGCTGCACTGCAGTCCGTCTCGCCCAGCACGATTTGGGCCACGCCAAAGTGAAGCTGCAGTGTTTACAGCTGATTAATAGCACGTGTTACTGATTAAAACATAAATTACATACAGTCATTCATACCATTATTTTCAATCTATCTATCTGACGTTCGTATAGGTCCAGTTCATCCACTGACCCTCATTAGTTGTTTTAGCAGAACCTTTATCCAAGGTAACTTACACACCTGTATAAGGTACATTGTCTGAGCAATTAAAAGATAAGGGCTTTGCTCAAGGGCCCGACAGTGACCCAACTTGAGACAGTGATTATCTGATTACAAGTCCAGTACCTTAACCACTAAGCCACATCTGCATAGCCCAGTGATGTGCCAAAACTGGCATGTGAGGCATGTTTGCCTGGCACACTGATCGTTAAGAGTACAAAAAATGTATTTCCTTTCATTTCTAAGGCTTATAAGTTGGATCCGTCTTTACAAACGCTTCGAACCCATGAGAGAGTTTTCCACTCATCATTCAGTCAGAACTGCTAACATTTCAATGTACATGAGAGAACATGAGATCCAAGATTTTCAGTCATACCAACATTTTCTTTTTTCATAAATTCAAGTTTCATGTGTCACTTCATGTAATCCACAGACGGATCGTCATTCTATGGCACCGAGTACTTCATCTTCTAAATACATTTTTTAATCTGCACAAAGTACAAAAAATTGCAGCTGACCCGTGGTCTAGACGTCAAGGACCCCTGTGGTACCTGGTACCAGGACATCACCAGAAGATACTTCAACATTTGTACAGTATGAAGTGGATTGTCTTACCAGTTCTTCCATTGCTAACTAATAAAAACTTGCATCTCTAGTTATAAAGTGAAAAAAACCCAGTTCTGATGCCTGAGTGCCCAGAATTGATGTTTAATGCACTGTGTTTGGAACATTCCTCTCATTATTAGTCTTACAATAATTTGCATTTTGAATTGCTGTTAGTCAGATACTCCAAAGCCTTCATGTCTTCTTCATCACATCTTGACTTCCCAACAACCTCTCATTGGTTCCTGTCAAGTCCCTCCTCAGACCTCTCTAGGTGGGTTCTCACCAAGGCTGTTTCAGAAATACATCAACTCAGTTGTCTGTAAATGAATGAATGATTTGTTCATTATGAGAAATGTACTTAACAACTGTACTTAACATGCCCCTACAAGCAACTACGATCAGCCTACATTCAACATAACCATGACTCCCACACACAACTGGTTTTATTATTTTAAATACACATAGCCCTGGACATTTCTCCTGTTGTGGTTCTAATGTTTCGGCTCATATGTGGTTCTAATGTTTCGTGGTTCTAATGTTTCGGCTCATATGTCTTACTAAGTATATTTTAGTGCAGTTAATTCTGGGAAAAGATCAAAGCATTCTGAGAAAATCCACAGGCACACAACTCTTGATAGTAAGGCAAACCTGTTGAACATGTTCCAGGCTGTAAGAACATCCACCCAATCACATCCACCCATCCATCCCTCCAAGGTTAATACCATCCTCCCAGTACCATCCAACTCAACCCCATTCAATCCTCCATTTGTTTGGATGTAGCTTTAAACATTACTATGTGTATACTAACAACTACGACCCTCAGACAGCAAAGTTTATTTATTTTAGTCTTATTGTAACAATAACTTGCCCATATATTATTCATTAGTTCTAAACTCTGACTAACTGGACGCTTGATCAAACTCTCTTTCTATATACGCTACTCATGAAATGTAGGATTTCTTCCTATCTGGCGACGTTCTGGTCCACCTGATGACGCATTAGTAACTGCTTTCCATATTCAATAAAATATTCAGGAAGAAAAGTAAAAAAAAAAAGCACTGAACTTCATAATGAGAAAAGTAAGCTTGTGTTTTCAAACCATTTTATTTCTTTCTAAATTAAATCTGGGCAAGGATTCAACGAAATGCATAGTACAGTATATACTGGAAGGAAAAAAAAAACAGTGGGCAATTATTTAAATGATGAATAATCTACAGCGCCAGTGAGAAACATTTCTGTACGGAAAAAGAGGATTTTTTTTTATCTAGAAAAGAATAACGGTTGCTTCTGCCTTAGCACATTGGCTAATCCTTCATCCATGGCTAATCCTTCATTAAGTATTTTTAAGTAAACAGTATATTTAAGAAATCAAGCTACAAGGCCAAAAGTATGTGGACTAATCTTACTAGAAACCACTCTGGCATTAATACATATATATTAATATATAGTTTGTGCATAAACTTGGTGATGCCTTTTTTTTATTCTTATTTATCGATTACAAGCTAAAAGACTGAATTCAATCCTTAAAAAGGGCTCAATTCCTCGGTCCAGGATTTAATTCTGTTAAAGGAAGAAAAATGCCCAGTCTTTATAAGATGCATTACATGTGCAGAACTACATTACCCAGGCTAAATTATACATGTGAGTAGAAAAGACAACTCAATTACTCGTCCAACAATTAATCATGAGCTAAAATGTCATGTGGGTGACCGGCCCACCCCAGCAGAAATACAATAGGTGTGTGTGGTCGTGTGAATGCTGTGCTAACTGTTTGGATGTGCTATTATAACAGGATGTATGAGCTGAATCTCTGGATGTGACAGCTGGCACTGGTCCTATTGCTCGCCTGTCGGCTGCGTGATGCCTGCTAACTCCTTTCTGTGCATTTCTGTACAGGATTAGAACTGCAGACTGGGGTCTGGGGTTTTCAGTTGAGCGTCATACAGCGTCATATAAATAAATAAAATGACAAAAACAGCATTATTCCTCAAAAGCTATGACAAGCTATTTCAAATTTTCATTTGTATTTCTGACCCAGGCATTCTCTCAAAATGTACTTGGCCAGTTTCTCCATCTGTCACATGGATCACAGGGTTTCGATGCCCTGGCAGGAGAGATGGGGATTTCGGTAGGGAGGTTGGTACCCTAGTGGATAGAGCTTTGGGTGGAGCATTAGGTTAGCTTGAGAGCTCGAATTCCAGCCAGTATTTAGGTCCTTGAGCAGGGCCCTTCCATAGGGTGCCATAGACCACCTGCAGTCTTCCAAAAAAAAAAAAGAAAAGGTGGGATGTGTGAAGATAAATGTACAGAATATACCATGTAATCTAAAAATGACCAAAACAGGTCTGACTATAATGTCCTTGCAGTCCAGAGAAGCAGTTCCTGAACTGTAAGTTATTGGAGACTGTCAACATGTTTTCGTGGTTTGATCAGAATTGTTTTTATACTGTTGATCAGCAGGTTGTTTTTCTAAGGATTACTTCTTTAAGAATTCTGAATGAGTGTCTGTTGAATGCTGTAAATGTAAAATATCCCTGGTACTAATCATAGCCTTATTTCTATTGGTATAGAGAAGTTCCCGGCTTTTGTCGGTCATATCAAGGAAAAACATTTTTGCCGTGTGCAGGTATTAAATACATTTACAAAATGTAAAAGGATTAGTGAAAGAGTTATCACTGGATATCAAAGATTCTTCTTTTTTATTGCATTTGTACTCCTCTAAATGAAAAGCATCTCAACATAATTTGATGTGGTTACCTTAGTAAGATGTTTGTTTGATTTGTTCACAATCAAAAATTTATTTTTTACCATCTTAGCTTCTCTCAAAAGACTTCAACAGCAACAAACCTAAAAGACATCAATATCCATAAAGAACCACAGAGAGGCACCTAATAAGCTGGGACTAAAGAGCCCTGTCAGCAGGAAGCTGAATGCTAAAGCAGTGGTGACTCAGAGGTTAAAGGACTGAGTCCATTTTATTATGGTTTTTCCACAAATCTAGTCATACCCAATTCCCTGGTTTGCCCCATAACCTCTACTGCTACAGACCTCCACACACACACACACACACACACACACACACACACACACACACACACACACCATCATATGACCCAATCATTTTTTTGTCTGGTGTGCCAGTGGCAGAGCTGAGATTCGAACTCCTATTTTTTCTACCCCACCTGAGTGCTTAAAAACTATTATTTCGAGGTTGTCTGGATTTTGTGTTCATTGTAAATTTGTTTCATGGTTCAAATGTAAAAAGTGCTTGTGAACTATTTATCACAGGTTTTCTATAGTCGTGGGGAAGAAAAAAATAAGAGACCACTTGATTTTTTTTAGTTTTGCAATTTATGTATTTTTGTATGTGTGTGTGTGTGTGTGTTTGTTTGACCAAAATGAGCAGTGTTGTTTTTCAATAAACTAGAATGAGAAATCTAATAGAATAGAACAATACTAATCATTTGGGTCAAACACATAAATATACTGTTAATGTAAAAACACTAATCATTTTGAACTGGTCCACGACTGTGTAAAGTATTTTTAATGAACATATTTGTCTGAAGCTTTTTTGAAGGCTGAAGTATTTTCCATGATCAGATAATTTACTACATGTGTGCAAACAGATTAACATCAGCAGTTCAATAATCAAGCAGCTCCAGAAATCAGATGATAATCAGATCAGCACTCATGTAAACAATCACAGAGCTGCTCCAGTAGATTCTAAACGAGATACACCATGTTAAACCCTGAACAGGCAAACACGTACACTTAACCGCCGAGAAACGCATCAGGAAATGTTTTCTCCATGCTGAGCTGCCTCTTCATGTGTCGCCATGTTTAAAATGTTAATGCACGTTTTAGAGCAACATTAACAAACTCCGGCCTCATCTGAATAAAAGTAGCGCGTGCTGCGGCCTCATTTTCATACATTTACCTTCAGCAAGCTTCATGTTGATGAACTTGGGCGCGATCATGCAAAGCAGAGCAGATAAGAGGAAACAAAGTGCAAATTTGGGCGACGTTTGTGGGCTTTCATCAACAGCTACTCATTAAATTGACTCTTGATTATGTAAAACGTGTGCAGTGGAGGCTGTGTTCGGGTTTCTGAAAGGAGAAGGGGGGGAACAAGCTCAAGTTTTAATATTCAGCAAGCTGTACAGGTATGTTAGTTTAAGCCTGATGAGAAGTGGACGGATGGATTTAAAGATGAGATTAGATGGATGAAAGGATGGACAGATTGATGGGGATGGATGGACGGATGAATTGGATGAATGTGATTGGATGGATGGACGGATGAATTGGATGAATGTGATTGGATGGA
>JAYDZG010000001.1:40085930-40096086 GCA_034509265.1 Microcambeva bendego
GTCACCTTCTTGTATTGGTTTTAATGGCATGATGCTAATTATGTAACTATGTAAGTGTTCGAATAATCTGATTTATAAGGCAACATCCAATTTACTGATATAGCTGACTATGTCGGGAGTATGAGAGCAAGGCAGCTCACTCCCTTTTATGACACAATAGTCCAGTGAACGAACATTCTGACAAAGGACAGTGTTTAACGAGGTTCTTCTTTTAAATAATACCATTTATTTATTTGCAAAATGTATTTCTTTTTCTGACTTAAGAACAGAACTTCCGAATCAATTAAATGTCAAGGGTCCACTGTACTAGACTAATGCAAAATAATAAAGTGTATTATCCCATTTCTTCCATTATACAATCAAAATAACACAAAAATGAAAAAGAAATTGAGTTTGAAGGAAGGTCGAGTAACAAGGTACGAGTGTTGTTATTGTTGAGAGAAGATTTGCAGCCTGATGCTGATCCCGTGACTGTTAAACATCCTTTTCTGTCCGTCTGGACCTAAACGGTCAGTAAACTGCTAAGAAGAACGAAGAGAGCGTAGAAACAAGTGGCATGATGGGTATAAAATCCACTGGCCTGCCCTCTCACACTGCTGTTGGTGTTGTGTCACAGTTTCCCCCCGGCCCTGCTGCCACCACAGCCTCGGCCCACATGCTCGCCCTTCACCTGACAGAACGCGGCCATATGGCGAAGGATGTCGCGGTCTGTAACCAGGCGTGCTCACACATCAGGAGCCTTGTGAGAGCACAGACCCTGATCAGAGCCCTACGGCTTAGGGCTTCGTCCGCTAGCTTCAGGTCATTAGCTTGTACCTGATCGGAGCTGCAGGAATCCTCCCTCTATAAAAAGGTAAAGAAGCTACATTTACACGGACATTTTATGGATTAGTGGAAGGAAACCTGTTGGGCATGGTTTCAACGGCACGATGCAAACGGTGTTTGTTTAGTACGCTAGGTTTCTTTTTATTTACGTAGGAAGCTAACTACATAGGCAGTAAGGAAGCTCACTGGGTTTTTTTCTGATGCTTGTTAAATTCAACATCAAAATGACCCCAAAGAAGATGTAGAGACAGCAGCAGTAATACCATGTAATAATGTTTTTTACTGTTTAGTACGGTGATGTATGTTCTATAATTTAAAATTTCAGGTGGGTATACTTGAATTTATAACAAGAGAGGACATAGAAAGGTTAGGGGGTAACGAGGGTGGCGAGGTCTGGCATGAATCAATTCTATTTACATTATTTCTTGTGGGAAAAGTAGATTTAACATACGGACATTTAGACTTTAGAACAGAACTTTAAAACCAATTTAATTGTAAGAGTAAAAGCATCACTGCTGGTGTACTACATTTCAAAGTGTACCAGTGTGTAGTTTGGAACACAGCCAGTGATCTTTTCAGCAAGAACAGCCGCCAGAAAAGCCTCATCACAAGATTTTTAAATAGGTATGTGGACATTTGTGCCCACTTCGGTAAAAAGGCACTTCTATCACTTATTTTAGGTGACGTGTTTGTTTGTGCGACTGATGCTGTAGCTCATCAGCGCATGTATAATTGGTGGTGTGATAATTAATCATCGAGATGTCATAGTGCAGCAATGTGTTGTTTGGAACACAGCCAGGAACTATTTTTAGATACAACCGCGGCCATTTTAAAATATGTCTGTGGGAACGTGTGTCCATTCAGTTAAGAAGGGATTCTTTCACATCTTTGAATGAAGAGGTTTAACTTAGTTATGTTTAAGGTCATCAGCGCATGTATACTCGGTGGTGTTAGAATGAATCTTCAAGGAGTCACGGAGTATCAGTGTGGGGTTCAGGACAGGGTCAGGAACGCTCTGTACTTGCTTGTGATCTTTTAAGCTAAAACTAATCGTTGGGCATCTGAGCAGGCTTCACACTTGTCTTTAAAGTATGTCTGTGGAAATATGTGGCCACTTAATTGGAAGAGCATGTGAATGACTGGACACTGAGGTCGGTCAAGAAAGCCCGAGTTGATATTCCAGTTCATTCCAGAGCTGTTCAGTGACATTAACGTCAGGGTTCTGTACTGTCTCTTTAGAACGAGCTGTTCTTTGTGCCTGTGTAGAGCTCGCATTGTGCACAGGGGTACAGTCGGGCCTTCCTTAAGCTATTGTTACTAAGATGGCAGCGTACTGTCGCTGTCCGATGAAAAACATGTATCTCCAACAACCAAACTTTACAGGAGAGGAAAAAAACATGCTAATGATGCTAACCGTGTAAACAAAGCACAAAAAGAGCAAAACTTTCACTGCACAACACTCATCGAAAAGGAACTAAAAGCTTCTAAACAGAGTTAAAAAATGAACTATTTAGTTTTTAGTGCCAACTAGCAGATAGCACATAGCTTACTAATAAATATGCATCCAAACTTAAAAGTAGACATCTAATAACAAGCACTCTTATGAACACCCAATCACATATTTAAGAAACTAAAGTGCTGATTTTAAACGGAAGCAGAAGTTTCGTTCTTACCTTGGAGCGTCGCTCAACCACACAACACACTCAAGTTTCTCCTCTTTCAACTCAACTTAACTCAAATGAGCTTTATTGGCATGAGAAAATATGGACATTTGTGTTGCCAAAAACTTTTAGGAAATATAATTCAAAAAGTCCCTCCTTGGTGAACACACTTCTGGAATTGAAGGTGGAGGAGATACGGGTTTGATCCACAACACTAGCAGCTAATGGAGAAACTCGTTACAGAGATTGTGTGATTTTCTTTTTTAAAATCTTATCATTCATCGTTTTATATTCACTTTACCAACAGATACAGAATTAAATGTAAAAAAAAGCTAAAAATGGAGATACATTCCTCCACGTTCCTTTAATGTATTACTGGGGTTGTAATGAAACCCCAACAGGGCAGAGGTCAAACTGACAATGAAGGAACACATTTGTAACAAGTAAGGAATTGAAAATGTTGAGAAATCTTTATTGAGGTTTTGAGCACTGGACTCTCCAACCGTACAGCTGGAGATGTGAACCCAATTAGCACCAACGTTCACAGCTGCTAACCTGAACTTAGATCTGATTAGATTTCTGCCATTCAGCAGATGCTTTTATTCAAAGTGGTGGTGCACTGATCAGGCATAAAATTATGACCACCTTCTCAATATCGTGTTGGTCCACCTTCCCCCAAAACGGCCCTGTAACTCTGCTGCACTGTGTATTCTGACTCCTTTCTATCAGAACCAGTATTAACGTCTTCAACAATCTGAGCTACAGTAGCTCGTCTGTTGGATCGGGCCTGTTTTGGATCAGTGAGCCTTGGCCTCCCGTGACCCTGTTACCACTTCATCACTGTTCCTTTCTTGGACCACTTTTGATTGATACTGACCACTGCAGACCAGCGAACACCCCACAAGAGCTGCAGTATTGGAGACGCTCTGACCCGGGCATCTATCAAAGATTGGCCCTTGTAGACCTTTATCAAATTCGCCCATTTTTCCTACTTAACATCAACTTCGAGGATAAAATGTTTGAGGATATCTCACTTACTAACAGGTGCAGTGATCAAAAGATAAACCGTGTAATTCACTTCACCTGTCAGTGCTCATGATGTCACGCCTCGTTGGTGTATATTATGTAACCAATTACATTTGTGCTCAAGGGCCCAAAAGTGGCAACCTAGCAGTGGTGGAGTTTAAACTAGCAACATTGTGATTACCTTAAACACTGCCCTCATGGAGATAATAATGACTGAAATAACTTGCTGGCCGGCACCGAGAACCCGCCTCTCCACCTCATTTCAGCCAATGAGTGCTCTCGAATTCTACCAGTCCAGTACCAATAGCAGTAGAAATGAACAGAAGGATTCGGCTACTGTACCTCGAACAAGCTTTTCATGAAATGAATGACGCAGGAAGAAAGAATCTCAATCCGAGCAGAGAGATCCGAGTCAAAGCAGCTGGATTCCTCTCTTCAGTGAACAGACTTGATAGATGAGGTGGCACGATGCGCTGACCCGGAGGAACAAATCAAGTGGGATGATTATCGGATGTGGAACAGAAATCCCCACCCAATTTTACTCAGTCAAATTAGATTTGATTAGGCTAAATGAAATAAAGGAGCTAAATGAAAAACAATGAAAAATGAGAAGTGTGTTCAGTCTGACTCACTGAAGCATGATTCTCTTCCAAATCTTCCAACTCATGACGGGTCCGGTCATCCGGGATCAGCGAACACTCGACCAGTCACCTAGTGAGGTCGACCAGTAACTGCTGCTCATTCATATCATATCATTTCTCTCAAAGAAACTGGTGCCTGTTAACATCTTGGCATCTTTGTGGAGCTTTCATCGTGCTATGCTGGAACGGGCCTTCCCTAAACTGTTACTGCACAGTTGGATTCGTATAACTTCCTTCATATTATCGATTTATTACAGATGCTGTAGCAAAACCCATAAATAATGCACTGGGTACAACAAACAACTGTTATGTGCTCAGGTGGAGCAGCGAGATGTTCCACACCCTCAACTCCAGGGTTCGAAACTCTGCATTACTACCGGCTGGGCGCCATCTAGCGACCATAACTGGTAGTGCTTGGAGCAGACACGCTTCTGATAGGGCGGTACGGTCGGACTATGAGGGTGGGCTCTTCAAACGTTGTGTAAGGACCCTGAGTGGGTGTAAAGTGGTTCTGCCTAGAGGATTCACGTTACTTCAAACCCAGGAAACGCTCAATTACTCTCTCTTCCCTCCACTCGCTCCCCCTGTAGTGCCCTAGCACTGAACTGAGTCCAGACCAGATATCTGTGGATCACATGACGGAGAGAACTTCTGACTGACTTTTTGTCTATTTGTAGTGTTGTATTGAAAATCATCTAGAATACATCACTGCCAGTCTATTTGCTAGTATGAGTGTAAAGACGCTGCTGTATTTGACATTTAGCAATAAAATGCTCTAGTTAAATGTAGTCTGCATTTGTGAGTTAATAGAATTGTACTGAATCGCATCGAAACAGACCAGTATCACGTAGTAAAGTATTTAAAAGTATCGTATCGTTGATGAGGAGAATCGTATCGGGATGAATCTATATTTAATATATTATTTATTATATATTAGATGGAAATATTATTTCAAATGATGCACTTATGTAACACATTTTTATCAGTTCTGCACTTATATTTTTTAAATCTTTAACTGAACAGTTACTTTAAGTGCTGGATGTGTGAGTATAAGAACCTGAAGCCGTCGTGTCCCAGAAACATTGAAGTCGACTGAATGTTTATAACTAAACTCCACGGTGGGTTTTCACTAAGTTACGACTTTCGGTAAATTTCCCAGGAGATGGAAATAAAAGAAAGCACTTCATTTGAGTGTTTTTTACAAGACTACGATGTGTTGCACCGACTTCAACAAACTTCATATAAAAATATTTTACTCTGAACAGCAATAAAACCGAAGAGTCGAAGCAGGACGGAGAACGAACTAAAACAATAAAGAATCGGAAAAGCAATCAAAGGGACGTGGGAGGGAGGAGAAGCCACGGTGCATATCTAAAGAGAAATGATTCTGCTTTACTTCTCATCCTGCACGGACCAAACAAACCTCACCGCAGGTACCTCACTGCAATCGAATCCTGGCGATATCATTCTATAAGAGTTTATAGATGTATGGATTGGGATTTGATTAGGTTTCTTCACTGTAATGTGTCCGACGTCTCTTGAACCCGGGTTTGTATTTGCATCCTGTCCGAATGACACTACAGAGCAACAGATAGATATAAAGGGGGGGAGAGTATCAGCATCAGGATCAGGATGGCTCTGTCAGCTCCACTTTCCTCCCAAAATTACACTCATCAGAAGTGTAATACGGTCCGAGGAGACACGCAGCGCGGGAGCAGGGCCTCTGTCTCGGAGAAGTGGTCATTGAATTCTGATTATGGTCTCCTAATAGAAAGTAATGAGAAGGGCTTATGCTCTGGTGGCTTTGGTATCCCCCAGCGGGGCGGCGGCGATCTCTGCAAAGGCCAAGCCGTCGCTGCACTGATTGGTCTTGACACGGAGGGGGGGCGTGTGGGGGGGCGTGTGGGGGGGCTGTGTGGGACGTGGAGGAAAAAAATTAAAGAAATTGGTGCCGATATTGGTTCACTTTAAGAGGAAGAGCAGGGATGTACAGTAAACGGAATGATTCAAAACTATAGGTCGACCTTTATATAGAATAAATACGTTTAAATATTTGTGATTACACACCGATCAGGCATAACATTATGACCACTTTACTGATATGTTGTTGGTCTCTCTTTTCTTCCCCCAAACACAACAACCGGGGCTGCACTGTGTATTCTGACTCCTTTATATCAGAGCCAGCATCTTGTCGTCTGTTGGATCGGACCACGTGGCCTGACAGCTCATCCTTCTCTCCCCGTGAGGATCAGTGAGACTTGGCTGCCCATGACCGTGTCACCGGTTTACCACTGTTCGTTCTATGGACCACTTTTGACTGAGGACGTAACGATACACTTTCTCCATGATGCGATACGATTCATGATTCTGGGTTCACCATGAAATTGAAGACAAATCATGACAAAGTTTGCTTTTATTATTTCTTTTTAGAAATGTTCAATTTCTTTGATTTCTGAGGCAGGTGCAAACGTCTTGTGGTTCTACATTCTACGTGTGGGGGAAAAAAAGCCAGTGGCCTCCTGCTGAATAAAGTAAATATCGATTTATCATTCTTATGGTGAATCGTTACATCACTAATTTAGTCCGGGACTGCAGACCGGGAACACCCCACAAGGGCTGCAGTTCTGCAGATGCTCTAAACTGGTCATATAGCCATCATAATATGGCCCTCATTAAACTCGCTCCAGTACTTTCGATCACCTTTTTACCTGCTTTAATTATCGAATTGAGGATAAAAAGATAAAAAGATGTTTTTCACTTCACCTGCCAGAGGTCATGATATGTCAGTGTTTAATACACTGTTGGGCAGCTGTAGCTTATCGGTTAAGGTACTGGACTACCAATGAGAAGGTTTCTGGTTCAAATCCCACCACTGCAGGCTGCTACTGTTTGGCCCTAAACTGCTCAATCTGTAAACTGTAACTGTACAGTAAATTGCTTTGGATAAATGTATTTGGTATAGTGGGTACCGAACCGCATGGCATAATCAGAGCCACGATCTTCCAGGTCCAGATGCATGAATGAGGAGTTTGTTTCTGCCATGACGGCCTGGACTTTCCTGTAAAAGCTTCCTACCTAAGAAACGAAAGTCCTGCTTTGGAATCAATATCCACATTTATTTCAGGTTTTCAATGCGGCTGAGGCTCTTCGAGTTCCTCCACCTCAGTAAATTAGATGTGTCTGGCTCATAGCTTTAATGAAATTGTGTTGACCTCCTGACCTCAGTCGTTACTCAGGGTGTCCATGCACGTCCTGTGTGAATAAGTGAGACAAGCAACGAACGCAGCGATTTCAACTAAAAAATAGCAGGACCTACCATCAATCCGGCTCACCAGCTCCTCCAGAGCCTTGACTTTCTTCTGGATCCCAGGCTGAGCGAACGTGTAGTTGTCCTAGAGTAAAAAAAGAAAAAAAAGACACTTAGCATTGGAAGATCCAGCGTGAAAACTAAATCAGGTGTCTGAATCATCCAGATGATTTATCTTCTCTCATCACTGAACTTGAGGGAGTTTTACAGGTGTGGATCTCTCTCTCAAACTAACAAGGAATATTCACTACATTCAAGCACTCAAATTTCCTCTAGAAGAGTAGAAATTACTAAGATTTTATACCTTCTTAGCGCTATTGTAGTTAATATAATCTTTTTTAGATGTTTTCTCCATAGTATAGAAGTCCAGTACAATCATCATCATCATCATCATCAACATTAACAATAACACAGTAACCGCAGCAGCAATAATAACAATAATAATAATAATAATAATAATAATAATAATAATAATAATTTTCTTATTCGTTTGCTCCCTTTAGGGGTCGCCACAGCAGGATAATCAACCACATTATCGATCTGGCATGGGCACAACCTTTCTGAAACAAGCCTCCCGATTTATCCGGGCTTGGGACCGGCACTACAATGTACTGGTTTAGGCATCTTAGAGGTTAAGGATGATTCAGTCTCAAAATAACCTGGCTGCATGTTTTTGGACTGTGTGAGGAAACCGTCTTCTGGAGAACCCAGAAGAAAGCCACGTAACAATGGGGAGAACCTGCAAACTCCAAACAGAAAGAACCAGGACCGCCATGCCTGGGGATCGACCTGAAGACCTTCGTGCTGTGAGGTGACAGTGAGCCACTTTCGTTCACACTTTAATATAAATGGGAGCTAAAATTTTACTTCAATGTCCATGCATAGATTTTGTGGGTTTTTTGGTGTTGCAGTGTATTTAATTAATTTAGTTTATTCTTAGGAATGTTTGATGTTTATTTTGCACCTTGGGTCTGAGAGTAACGTAATTCCGATCCTTTGTATGTCCTGTACATATAGTAGTATTGACAATAAAGGAGACTAAGACTAAGACTAATCTGTGCCCTGTGATGAGATTCCAGCATTGTGCCGAATAAATCAGACCCAGTGACCCTGACCAGGACAAAGCAGTGGAGAAAAACGAGTCAATGAATAAATAAATTGAGTATTTAGTATTTAATTGAAGGGATATTTGACCTGAGGGTACCTGAGGGAAAGACGACACTGATGGACAGGCCTGTGGAGAGACACCATCACAGTAATCGGCCACTGATTGGTTCTCTCTAGTCTCTATAGTGTGTGAGTGAGAAGTGTGAGAAAAGGGCCAAACATGTGAAACACAAGAGCCTGTGGGTGGTGGTACCAATCATCTAACTGGCCAAAATATCAGTTCTCTCTCTCTAACACACACACACACACACACACACACACACACACACATACACACACACACACACACACACACACACGCCGTGTAGCGTGCAGGGAATAGCAATCCCCATAATTAAGTGATAATTTTCATCCCGGTGCAGCATAATTACCACACATTCATTTCGGCGAGCGCTGCCGGCCCTCATGGTCACACGGCCGCTTAGGAAGCCTCCTCCACACCTTCATCTCCTTCCTCGTCG
Source organism: Microcambeva bendego (assembly GCA_034509265.1). Taxonomy (NCBI): domain Eukaryota; kingdom Metazoa; phylum Chordata; class Actinopteri; order Siluriformes; family Trichomycteridae; genus Microcambeva; species Microcambeva bendego. The sequence continues at coordinate 40,095,019 of JAYDZG010000001.1, forward strand.
TTAGCCTAGCTGTAGTTAGCATGACACGGACCTGGGTACGCCAGCGCCGCGCCGGCGGGCAAACTCGGCACCAGACGGGGATATCGATCAAGAACCGTGGCCGAAGCTTCTCCTTCACAGCTATTACAGCGGGACCGAGGAAAGGCGCCTGTAGGGGGCAGGTCGGGGGGGAACGCTGAGAACTCACTTAGACACGCAAATGAGAAGTAAACGAGCAGGGGGAAGAACTGAAAAAAGAGCAAAGGGTTGAGAGGGTAGATAAAAACAGCATGGAAGACGATGTGTGGGCTCACAGTGTTTACTCAGGCCAATAATCGATGCACTATGCAGGCATGTCCAAAGTATCACTTGGCACCTAAGCACCAATTTCAAGCTTTTAGGAGGCAGATCGATACGAGCACTCGGCCTCACTGAAAGCAAGTAAAGAATGATGAGAAGCACAGAGGAGAAAGTATTCAGATCCCTCAACAGTTTCTCATGTGGATTTAGTTCTGAGCAGATTTAACTGGTATTTCATCACATTTAAAGCTGGGTGATATCGCCAAAACAAACAAATAAAAAATTACATTTTTAAATGTATTCACTATTGTCAATTATGATTTTTGAGTTTGTTTGTTCTTGTACGATACCAATTAAAAAAAGACCTTTTTGTGTTTTTAGTTCAAAACGATTGCAGAAGTGCAAAAATAGTAACAGCACCACCAATAATTATTACATATAAATATTAAAAAAATAGTTATAATAAACCAAGTGAACTACCAGTAGAGAGATCTAATAAGTCATTGATTTATATCTCATTTGAAAGCCTTTAAAACCAATTGGATGAGGTGCACAACATGCTGACATGTCACCTAACATCTCCCTATGGATACCAAAAAGGCTTAAATTTTTCCCAGACAAGCTTACATTTATTTATTTATTAAAAATGACTTGGCTATTTACCACACATCGTCCTTTATATCTGTCTGGTGGTTAGAGAACTGGGCTTGTGATCAGAAGGTTGCCGGTTCGATTCCCAGAGCCGACAGGTCTCGATTGAAGTGCCCTTGAGCAAGGCACCTAACCCCC
>JAYDZG010000001.1:40252668-40267782 GCA_034509265.1 Microcambeva bendego
TTATTATTATTATTATTATTATTATTATTATTATTATTATTATTATTATTATTATTAATAATAATAATATTATTATTATCTTGTTTTATAAGATCAGCCAAGCTTAGAGCATAATTCACAAGATGCCAGTACGCAGTTACGTGTATTAGCTTTTTTCCTTTTAATTTCTCAGCTGTATTACTCACAATAAATAACACTACCAATTACTCATAAATAGCTTTTTATTCAATAATTGTGTTTTATAAAAAAAACATGTTATATTTCGTCCTTCCATAACAATAACAAAGAAAACATTTAATTATCTACCAGCTGTAACTCTGTAGTGTGGTGTGGGTGGGAATTGGAAAACTGATTAGCTTCAAAATCAATGGCTGTTGTATTCGTGCTTAAATTATTCGGAAATGATTCATAGAGAAAATAACGTTTTTAGTTTACTCTATAGTAAATCTGATAAACATTTGAAAAAATATGAATTAATGTCTTAATTAAAATGAAATGAACTTTCCCCTCCATTATAGCCCACCTCTCAGAACTATGAACTATGAAACTGGGTGCTCGAGTGGGTGGGATTGTGGTGCTCAATGAAGAACCGATGTCCAGTTCAGGATGGTTTTCCACTTTGCATGCCTGTTTCTGGAGCATATCTGAGCTGATCAGGGTCTCTGGTTGCTCAGCTCAGTAAGGAACTTGATAACCAGAGAACCACTCCCCTGAGGTTTTATGTTTATATGTATATAGTCCGGTTTCCTCTGGGTTATCTTAAAAATAATCTTGAAAAGATGGACAGTACTGTTTTATTAGTAGTATTGTGTAGCACTGTCAACTTAAAGCAAGAAGGTCCAGGGTTTGATTCCCAGACGTCACAATCTAGGTCCTTTAATGAGTTTGCATGTTCTCCCCGTGTCTGTGTGGGTTTCCTCTGGTGCTCTGGTTTCCTCCCACAGATTTGAACTGGTGACCTTCAGATTACTAGTCCAGTAACCACTAGGCTACAGAAGTATACGTAGTATACGTCCATCTTCAGAGGATAGGTTTAATTTGGTTGAGGACTCATTTGCTTATCTTCTTTGCCATCTTAGATGCTCTCCTCTTATGGTCCAGCTTTCACATCCATAATAAACCCCAAAAGACCAGAGTCTTTGGTGTTTTCCAGCATCCCATGGACTGGCATTCTGTACACCATCTTCCATGCTTGTGTCCAGGACATGATAAGCTCTGGATCTATCACAGCCCTGATTTGAAAAAGATGATGGATCATTCAGACCTAATGGATTTGATATTTGATTATGCAGTAATTGATTTGGAGGCAGCCGTAGTCTGGTGGTTAGAGGACTTGGCTTGTGATCAGAAGGTTGCCGGTTCTATTTCCAGAGCCAACAGGTCATGACTGAAGTGCCTCTAAGCAAGGCACCTAACCTCTAACTGCTCCCCGGGCACCATGGCTAGGGCTGCCCATAGCTCCGGGCATGTGTGCTCACTGCCCCCTAGTGTTCACTAGTGTGTATGTGTGTGTTTCACGGCACGGATCAGGTTAAAATGCGGAGAACGAATTTCACTGCAAAGTGATGAAAAGAGTTTTCTAAAATCTAAATCTAAATCTAAATGACTTCATTGTGACGTACAATCTTTTGTTTCATAAAAAAGGTCGACTGGTTTCCTAAAACAGCACCGGCACTGTGTCGGTGTCTGACACCCCCACATGAGTTAACTTTTACCCAGTACTTGGACGTCCGTCACGGCCACTGGCCTGAGTAATGAACAATGCCCGCTGATATATTTCATTCAATAGATTTACATTTGCTACAGGAGGGGCCCCTCCGTCTTTATAGTCCATTTCACCCTAATTTATACGCTATGAGTCTGAGCCGGAGCACTGGGCCGGTCAAGCCAGGGCGACGCTGTAATGGCCACATTGATCATGGCCGTCCCAAATGGGATGGACCCACTTTAAGGTTGAATGAACGAACCCTGCGTGCCCCTTACCCAATCAAAAATCCATCATAACTGTCCTTATCGCCCCTGACCAATTATAAGCTCTCGACTTGCTTCTTCATGGTAAAGACACACTTCTCATCTCCGTCTGCCAGGAATCTTCACTCATCATCTCGGCTCAGCGGTTCCGGAAGCTGCCCACCATATATTAGTATTCAATCCATCGGGGATAGAAAGATTCAGTGAAATTTAATTTATCTTCTTACTAAAACATTGATTTAAATATCTTAACCTGGATTTGAAACTTGAATCCATTCACTGTTCATCATGAGTTTGGTATTTTCTCTCCTATATATTTTCTTTCCTGCATCCTCCTAAAATATTCTTATTGCCTTAATGTGTGAATGAGTGAATAAAGAATGTGTGACGGCCTGCAATATGGCTTGAGTGTCCAGATCTTATTCTTGCATAGTATTTAGTTTTTCAGGAGGGTCTAGCCTGCCAGAACCCTGATGGATATAAAGCAAATCTAATGTTAGAATCTAAATGAACATGATGAGAAGGCATGATGCCTCTCAGCAAGAAGGTGGAGTGGATCAGGTCCTGTGTTACATGTTCTCCCCTTGTCGATGTGGGATTTCTTCAGGAGTTTCTGTGTCCTGTGTTTGTGTCTGCACTTGTCCAGGGTATTTCTGTGTGCTTGGCGCTCATCGGAAAGCTCCCCAGGACTAGGTTATTATAAATAAACTCACCGTTCGACACATGGGTAGCAGCCGTATGCATTTTTTCACCTACACTTTGACGAGTACAATGCAGATTAGCACAATGTCCATCAATCGCACCATCAATCAGCCAGAAGAGGCTGGACTTCAGTCATGAGAGTCTCTTTCTGGCTTAATCCCGCTCCTACATGAACAACAGGCCAATCATTGATCATGTGGGCGCTCAGATGTATTCGGCTTCCCAGCTCTGGTGTCCAGAGTGTCTTACCGCTGCACCACCGGAAAGCCTCTAATATGTTACATGGATGCAGAAATGATTCACTACATTTGACTTTACTGTGCTGTGGATAGGATTTAAAATAACATGCAGTATAAGGTCTATGCAACCAATTTGTTTGCATTTTTTTATTATGTTAAAACATTAATTTAAACTTGTTTTGTAATTGTAATAATAGTATGTATTTTTCAGATTTTTCAGATTTTTCATTTATATTAAATTCATTGCTCTCATTGCTGGCTACATATGGACTGACAACCAACCAACCACATTTTCCCCCCATCTTCCTACCAACCAGCCCCCCGCTTACACCCCACCTGCCACCGCAAGCCTACCTATCATTAAAAATATGCTTTTTTAGCACTGAAACCTGAAATGATGTTGTTCAGGAGCAAATTGTTAGTGCACTGTTCTATTAAAATGTCCTCAAATTTATGACACAGGCAGCTGCAGCGCTCAATAAAAACACCAGCATTAATTCACACTGTCACTTCAGTGTTAAAAGCACTATCTTTATATACACGCACACACACACACACACACACACACACACACACAGCAGTTTAAAGAAGGCAGTGTGTACTGCTGATGATTTCTAGTGGCTGACAGTCGAATTCTCACATTTAGCAGCTGTTAAGTCAAACACAGCTCAGTGTTGAGATCTGTCACAGAAAAGGTTGCAGAAGGTGTCAGACAAACAAGGAGAACACAATTTCCTGTGTGTGTGAGCGAGAGAGAGAGCCCCAGGCTCAAACCACTAGACAATCTAGGTGTAGTGGACCCCAGAGAGGCCTGAGAAGCTGCCTTTACCAGAAGCATGCATATCATTACAGCCCAGTTGGTTCTTAAGTCCACTGGTCATGCTGGTTATGACAGAAAGCCTTTGTTACTATATGAACATCCCTGGCTGATGAGGTCGTTTTGGTCGTTATGTATTGAGTGAGTAAACATAAATTGTTTTTACTGAGATTTTAGGCTCAGTTGTTATGAGAAAAGTTCCGGATAATTGCTGAGAAAATAAAAGAGAGTTCATGCAAACATTGGATATCAACATCTGGGTGACAGGGTGGCGCAGTGAGTATAAATGCACAGTCAGATGGCCAGGGTTCTTCCTGTGTTGAGTTTGCATGTTCTTTCAGTGTTTGTATCACTTACCGATGGATGCTTCAGGGTTTCCTCTCACAGTTCAAAGACAGTCAAGCCAACTGTAGCTGCTACAAGAGTGTGTGTTTGTGGATTGGATGTATCTAATTTATCAGACCCACCAAAATCTGAACAGAATAAAGTGCTGGTAAACAGACAAGAAAGTATTTTCAGAATTTTATTAATGTCAATCACACATTAATAACTCAGTTGGCTATACTACAACAATGTAGGTAGGATAGACTTTACAATCGGAGGGCACACTCATGTTAACATCAAATATATTTTACTTAATGTGGATCCTTAGGTTGGTTGATGTTATTATTTAGGCTAATGCAAATCAATACGGTTTGAATAAAGATCATTTATGATCATTAGGTACACTGCTATTGGGTAAAGTGAAAGGTTGTGTGTTTGAATCCTGGCTCTGCCATGCAGGAGCTCTGTATAATGACCGACCCTGAGCTCTGAGCCCAGCGTCCAAACACACTGGGATGAATTCAGTAAACAGTTTATTTAATTCAGAGTTCACACATTTGCTGGGATGTAAACTGTCAGGACATTTTGAATTAAAATATCTTTGTAAGTTCCAGTATTAAGTTTACAAAGCAGCCCCAGACCAGCATTTATGGTTCAACAAACTCTTCATTTGGCACAAAACCTTTACAGAGCTGGCATCATCTTAATATCCCCCAAACTCAGATGTGTCTGACAGACATCCAGATGGCAAAAAATCTACAAAACTTTGGCCAACACTTGGCTTTCTACTTCATCTGTCTGCGGGGTAAATCTACATCATCAACGAAATCAGACGTGTGGGAAAAATCGTTGAAAAGAAAAAAAGTTTTATTTATAACTCCTCACATCTAAATACAGTAAACAAGACAAATATTTAGAATAATTGCTTAAGAATAGATGCTTACCAATTAGGCTTGATTTTCAAAAATGCTGAGGAGCTGAAGATGCCATGGGCAATGCCACAACACAAAGCTTTACTACAAATCCTAGTGTTCATGTTTTATGTACTGTAAATATTTTTATGACAATTTCTTTCTTTCTATTCACTCGCACTTAACTTGTTCCCCTCCAGGTTTCTTTATCCACGTCAACCCGATATGCATTTAGATTGATAAATGTATTATAGAAATGATAACCTGCATATTTTGCTTCATATTATTGGTTAAATATGTTCTTCACACCTGTAGGACAAGATTTTACTCTTAACTGGTGTGTGATGTGTGATTTTGTTCTGTTATGACAGCTTATGTGCAAGATTTTGACAGAAAGACAAGTGATTTAATCATACACACTATTTAGTGAAGGACTGTGTCATTTGGGATGCAGCCTATTTAAGTCATTGCTTTCTATTAAAAGTCTGTGAGACTCAGGTTGACCTAAAAAGCTTTGGTTTGCACCCTTGCAGAATTTTATTTATGTTTGTTTATTTATGTTTCTTAGGATTTTAATAGAGATTTCACGGAAACTTAGTGTTAAGACTTTGTGCAGCTTATAGCCTAGTGGTTAAGGTACTGGGCTACTAATACAAATGACGCCGGTTCCAACCGCACCACTGCTAGGCTGTCGCTGTTGGGCCCTTGAGCCTTTAAATCTCAGTTGTTCAGATTGTACACTGTAACTGTACTGTAAGTTGCTTTGGATAATGTAAATGTATTATACAACCAAAGTCAGATGCTTTGGACATGTTACAACAGCATTAACTCTTATACACTTTCAGTATTTTTGTGCTTTAGTTAATTGAGTTTCCACATCACTCCCATTCTTCAGTCGTTCAGGTTCTTCTTCTTTTTTTTCTTCTTCTTCTTCTTCTTCTTATAATTATTATTATTATTAATATTAATAAACTCTTCACTACCAGGTTCACCTTCTTCACCAGTTTGTACCATCTAGTTCTATATGGTCGCAAACCTTAGGTCTTCTTTTTGTTCCAAGGTTTAAACTAACCACCAATTGGTGGTCGATCATTCCTTGTGGTAGCTGTTGAATTTTGGAATCATCCTCTCAAATCTTTAAATTTTCATTTAACTCTTCATTACAGACTTACTTGTTTACCTGAAAGTTTCACTCATCCCAATTCTGTGATCACTGGCAACGTGTTCTGAGTGTTTTCTGCCTTTTGTCCGATCAGACCCACTGCCACCCAGACCAGGACAAAGCCATGGTAAAACCGAAGATGAATGGATGAGGAATGAATAATTATATTTGAATTGCCATTTTGTGCTTTTGTTCAATGTGTTCCAGGGCCTTTACATTCACTTACTATAAAATACTCTCAAGATTATATAGTCTATTTAGGTTGTAATCTTGATCACTTGCATGAATGCTCACCTTTTGTAACAAGCTAAATATTACAACATCCAATCCTCAATTAATGGTCTCGATGTGCCTTTCAACAGGGATTACAAGGCCTTGACATCTGTAACATTGTGTGCTGGTGAACCAGGAGAGTCTCACTTGAGAAACTTGGTGTCTTTGGATGACAGTAAAGGGCATGAGCCATGTCAGACCACACGCTACATGCTGCGTGCCCAGACTAATCTATTTCCCGATTAGCGCATCAGTCAAAGCTCACCGTCACAACATGACACCATGGCTGATGGGGTTCCTGTTAGGAGGGCCGATTATTTAGTAACACGAGGGGCACCGGCCTCAGAGCCGAAGCTGTTAGAAATTAGCAACGGCAAGAAAGAGCAGATAAACACATTTCTCATGAATTCTCAGTAAATGGTTATTGATTATGGTCACAATCGATGAGCAAAGAGCTTTTACTGCTTTCAGTTTGTAACAGAGTAAACAATGTCGGCCAGCTTGGATTAAATGTGATTTGCAATTTTGTGTTCCTGATGTGGTTTCCTCCTGCTGTAGCCTATTTAGTCTGATAGGTTCTTTCAGTGACTTCTGAAAGGCTTTTATGCTTACTATGTGAGTATTTGAGGTTTTTTGAGCTGCCACAAAAACATTTTCCTCTTACCTCACTTATTACCAAAGCATCAATATCCACAAAACTGCCACGCACTGGATGCCTAATGAATCAAATCCACCCTGACCCTGATGAGGTGCACTGAATAAATCAACAAATAAGTAAAAAAAATGCTATTTATTTATTTATTTTACAAATGACCATTTAGTGTTGGATAGCATGTTTTCTTTCGTAATGTTCAAGGTTCGAATGGCAAAATTGTCCACTGCATCCCGAGTTTCCTGGTTGAATAGGACCCGACACAAATCTGACCATAGCATAGCAGTTGTTAAAACATTAACATGAGGGATCTTAAAAGTCCCCACACTTTAAATGCGTATGAAGCAGTGAGGGTAGGAGGAGTATTAATTAGTTGTGTCTGAGAAAGCTTATAGTTCAAAAGTAGATCATCTGATTTCCACCTTTTTGGATGCTCAAAGAAGCTTTAAGAGGAAGAAGAATTGAATGTGATGATGATGTGCAAGCAGCGGTACGTCAGTGGCTTCATGCTCATGGTATTACAATGGTACGATGCTGGGGGGGCACCATAAAAGAAAGTGACTGTAGTAGTGATGTGAAATTCTTAATACAAAGAGTTTAACTGTTTAAGAACTCTTGTAGATTAAATGATTTTGACCATGAAGCAGATCACTACTTACAATCCATGCTCGTGAAAAGCTTTCCAGTAAAAATGTTCCCACAAACCCCACCATGATCCCGTTCCATTAGTGATATGCCTAAACTATCCTTCTGTCCCCTTCATCTGTGCATTGCTATTTCAATTAAAACATGCTTGAAAGAGACTTCATATCAAATACGTAAATGTCCAGGTCAATGTCTTTAAATACAGTTTTATCAGCAAGCAAGAACGGGCGCCCGTAAGAGCCGTACAGATGGACGCGTGAGGCCAAAAGCAGAAGCTTATCCCGCGTTATAATGACCTCCTCACACAAAGAGCATTTTCCCCCATTTTGCATCGAGCATCCAGCACAATCGACTGACACTAAATGAGATTTGTACCTTTGTGATTTTCAAGTACTTCCACGGAGCACAAAAGAGCCCCCTATCTGTGCAGTACAGTCAGTCTATTGAGGCTGAGGGGGCTCGTCTGGCCTGCAAACACACACACAGAAGCAATTGAGAAGCAATAGAAAGAGCTCTATTCAGATTCAGGGTGTCTGCGGGGAGCTGATCTCATTCTGCTGGGTGTCAGGGGGCAGTGCCACAAAAAGCCCTGCATAATAAATTAAAGCCGAGCCAAAGCAGCTGTTAATTACTGATGTGACTTCGCCATAGATTTCTGTCCCCTTTTCCCTTTCCGGTTATATGTCACTTATTCCCTTCCTCTCGCTCGTACATCAAAGTGTTTTAATAATAAACGGGCAGCTGTTGAATGCAAAGCACAAAACAAGAAACGACTGGATTCTTAACCAGCAGGATTGGTTTGTTTTAAACACACGCCTGTTAAAGTTTGTACCAGGTAAAACATGAGAAGAGAAGGTCAGCTGGTTATCCAGGACGACACCAAGGCTTCTTAGTTACTCAGATCCTTGATGACTTGGTCCTGGATCAAAGATCGATCTCCAGGAATAAGTAACAGCTCTGTCTTGCAGGGGTTGAGTTTTAGATGATGAGCTGACACCAAGATACGCAAAGAACGAATTTTGTTGTGCAGAACACCTGTATATGTATATTTGACAAATAAAAGTGTTTGTCTTCATAAGCAGCTAATTTCAAGACTATGAGATTGAGAACCAAGTTTAAATATGTAGAAGATTTAGAGTGGAAGGGCATACTCATGGAACTTCTAGTTAAAAACCCAAACCCAATTGTAGATGCTATAGCAAGAGCTCTTTAAATTAAATGAAAATGATGCCTTACGTTTTTACAGAAAATACTTTTATTTATTATGATGGGGTATAGTAGCACTATATACTCATAGTTTGTGTAGCATTAGTCATGTCTCCCTTCTTTGGATTAGTAATGTATCTTATTTTTTATTGTATTGTAGTCTAGCGGTTGAGGTACTGGACTACTGGTTGAAATCTTGCTGGTTCAAGCCACACCACTGCCAGTTTTTCCCTGTTGGGCGCCGAGCAAGATCCTTAACCCTCATTTGCTCTTACTGTATACTGTTACAGTAAATTGCTTGTTTCCATTCAGATTAACTTCCAGACCCCAACAAGCTTCCCTACATAGAGAGAGTTGCACACTAGCAGTGAACTACACAGACCTGCCACTAGCTGAGAGACAGTGGGTCACCATGTCACTCACACACACACACACACCCCATCATTTATGTTACAGTTCTCATAGTTACTGTTTGCACTTCCAGTAGTATTTATGTTTTACTTTATATCATTATTTTATTTCTACTTTTTTGTAACTGAGCTTTAGGAATTATTCCCAGATAGTATCAGGTATCCCTCTTCATCCAGTCATGGTTGGTCTCACATCATGAACTGTTCGGTATTTAGTCCCTTAATTTAATTTCCCTGAGCTCATCTGCTTCATGTAAAAATCAAACCAGGTCCGGATTCCATGTAATATTACTCCACTGTGTCTAATAAAGGAGAAGTGCGGGAAAACTGCCTCAGAAAACCATAAAAACTTGGCTAACCTCTTAAGCGAGTACATTATTAACACCACTTACATCTGCAGTCAGTGCATAATAAAAACTTAATGTTACCTGGCACAGTCACTCAAAAGCAAAACCTTCCTTGGAGCTTGCAATTAAAATCCACTGACCTGCCAAATCCCAGGAAAAAAATGGCACAGAGGCGCATTTCATTTAATTCTCCAACCCCTGGTAGTTAACCTTACTGCTTATCAAAAACAAAAGTGAGCTTCATTCATGGGTATTAAAGTAAAACCTGTTTAACAAAAATATCTATCATTACAGTCAACAAACAACACTGAAAAATAATTATACTCCCCCCCAAAAAACATGAAACTACTTAGATTAGACCTGTTTAATTAAAACAAGTCCCAAAATGGATTAATTTCATGCTCATTGTGTTACCACATTGTCCCTAGTGAAAATAAAATTTACTGATAAAAAAAAGACTGAAGATGCTTGCTCAACTTTGCTACCTTTGCTGTGCTACGATGTACAACACCACAGACACTGGTAGCCTAGTAAGTAAAACTTTGGGCTTTCAATTGGAAGGTTGTCGGTTTAAATCCTAGCTCTGATCAACACTTCTAAATATTCTGGTAGATGTGGAATAAAAAATCATAGAGGTACAAGCATATAGGACAAATAAAGTTGTTCTTCTTTAAGAAAACTCAGTTTTCTGATTACTTCTCGTATCCTTTCTTATGTGGAACAGAAGATCAGATCCTATATTTTATATTTCCACGACCCTACTACTGCTTTATAACTGCAAAGATTCAGCCTTAGGTTTGAGGTACCATTATTCACCTTACACATTTTCTATTTAATTTATTCCCTAGACTGAGTTGAGTATCTATTAATATGAACTGTTGAGTGGGTTGTGGTGGAGGCTTAAATTCAAGTGGAGCATTTGTACTGGAGTTATTTAATTTTTATACATGTTTATACACCTTTTGAGAATGATATGAGTGGTAACAGCTAACACTAGTGTTCTTCAAAAAAGTTTCTGCACTCATTTCGGCACTTCATTGAACATTTCAAAATCAAATGGCATCACTTTTCTTTAGAATCACCTTCCTTTGTGATTCCAATGCTATTAGCAAAGAACGTTTTGGTTCAGCGTGAAGCCACTGATGCACCCCTGCTTTCACATCATAAGCTCATGAAAATCTTCTTCCTCTTAAATCTTCTTTGAGCATCCAAAAAGCTGGAAATCAGACACGCCTGATTACTACTTCTCTTGCCCTTACCATATTCAACCAAAATATAAAAACTGGAAACTTTTAGATCTCTCTTGATAATTTTTAAGACCAAGTAAACAATATTTTATAGCCTATAGCTAAGGGATGCTGATGTATTCAACTATTTTTCATCATGTTCTACAATAACAAACCATGAAATAACAGTTCAGTTCATTGTCTTTAATCCCGTCATTCTAATTTGGGTCGGGGAGGGGTGCTGGAGCCTATCCCAGATCTTGAATGGGCACAAGGCACACGGTAACACCCTGGATGGGGCACCAGTCCATTGCAGGTACCTACTGGACAATTCAGTGTCTCCAAAACACCTGGTAGCATGTCTTTGGACTGTGGGAGGAAACGGGAGTTCCGGAGGAAACCCACGTGGACACGAAGAGAACATACTCAGAAAGGACCTATATCGGCCCACCCGGGGATCGAACCCAGGACCTTCTTGCTGTGAGGCGACAGTTCTACCCACTTAGCCACTGTGCCACCCTGAAATAACAGTGGATACAAATTGTTATGAAAGATATGTATACAAACCCTACTAATATTGAAAAACGACTCATGTTCCATGTTGTTCTGGACCTCATGAGAAGCTGCTGGGAAGAAAGCCAGGGTGTATCTCAGTCTTAACTAATGGTTCATGACAGCTGAACAGAGGCTGCTGGGTAGGTGTGTTTTTATTTGCTATGTAAGAGCCAGTATGGACAGACTGGACAGCAGATGTCTTTTCTGTGCTCCCATTGCTCCAGTCAGAGAGATGTGCGGGCCACAAGCAAACAACATATGGAAAAATATTTAAGAGAAACGTGTGAGATGTGTTCAGCAGGTGCACTGAAATAGACTTACGGACGTATGCATATTAAAAATGTGTTAACACAGTTTCAGACTTTATGAGTCTTGGCCGGCATGGTGGGTAGCACTGTTACCTAACAGAAAGAAGGTTCTGGGTTTGATTCCAAGGTGGAGTCTGGGTCCTTTCTATGTGAAGTTTTCATGTTCTCCCGGTGTATGTCTGGGTTTCCTCCTGGAGCTCCAGTTTTCCTCAACAGTCCAATGTTGTATGTTTGCCATCTCATAGAATGGCGACTTGCTCTGAGTACTTCTTGCCTTTTGCCCAATGATTTGGATCCTACACCACACTGATTAGGATTAAGTGGTGATAAGACAGACAAAGAATGTTTAGTCCTGAATTACATTTGCTCAATGTTACATTACATGTTGAAAATATGCCATAGCACATGCAACAAATGTTTTATTCTTTAAGTGTGTTGAAAGTCTGTGCCTTGTAGAGGATGTGTTCACTTATTTTTAGTCAGCAGGTGAAGTTGATGTTGAAACCTACTACATGATGCTTAAAGAGACAAAACAATACAGTGGATAAAAAGCCACAATAAAGATTCAATATAATCACAGTGATTAAAATATTAAAAAACTCAAGAAATAAACGCACTGCAAGCAAACCATCAGTCAGAGATAAGGTAGAATGACTCAAAGCGATCTGTCTCGGGTACATTTTTAAAACACTGTCCCCAGGTGTAGTGAGAAGCATTTGTGTAGATGCCGAACATTTTTTTTGTTTAAGAAATACTTGAACTTTAATGTTATTGTTCATTGTATTTTTTAACCCCCTCCTCCCAAGCGTGATAATAAAAGGCTATTTTATCCTAAATGCTTTGGAGTGTAGTTCAGAGACCTCTTCCGACAAACCTCCTGGTTATCTGGGTTTGTGACCATCACTAAGGGTGCACTGATACGTGTGTTCCCAATGCAAAGGTAAAGTAGACAAAACACCATCGCCTCTGTTTTTGTGAGCCTCCGGATTCAAACCTCCTGAATTCCGGCACTGCTTGGCCCTTATGATCATTCAACATTTCATTATTCACCATCTTATGTTCAAGAATTTGCAAGGCTGAGAATGAGCAAGCCGTTACGCAGGGTAACACTGCAAATGATAACATATAATTAAATTTTACTAGCTTTACTGTATGTGCAGCTTTTATAGAACATGTGTGTGCCGGGAGCTCGAGCGTGAAAGTAAAAGGTCACGAGCAGCCGGCATGTGTGAATGATGAATAGCCTCGTCATTACTGATTAGGGTAACTCATGATTTACATAGGTTATGAGTGTGAAAAGGGGCTAGAAGACACACATACTTACACACACACACACACAAATTTCATACAGTAAGCACAAATCTAAAATGCATACCTATACCTATATACACAGTTGAGTCACCGAATAGCCACTGTGAGCAGCACAGACAGCATCTAGACCCACTGGGAGTTACTCAACAAGGACCTGGTAGGCTGTCACGGATATCTGGACCCATGCTGACTTCAGTGCATCCCACAGCGACTGAAGGGGGTGTGAAGGAGGATCCATAGAGCGAACACGACCGAAAATCTGGTCCCATGAATGCTCAACTGGGTTGAAGTATGGGAATTAGGTGGCCAGGGTGAGCCTTTGTTAAGCTCTTCCAGCCAATTTGGGGCATTTCTAGGCATGTGACGTGTCTCGTTATTTTTATCTGGCCCAGGGAAGAGAATGAGCATGTATGGGTGTCTGTGATCTACAAGGATGGCTTCATACCCAAATCTGCCAAGAGCACCTTCTACACCCACCAAGCCAGTCCACGAAACGTGACTTCCTTCAACTGCAGCCGTTGAAAGTAGGAGGTGGTCATAATCATGTGACTCGACAGTGATGTGTCTGACCATGTGTTTCACGCGTACAGCTATAAAGTAGTTAATAGAGCTAACCTGCATTATTGATCTTTGTCCCAGTGCTACTTTTTTACAGACAAGCACAAATATAAAGTACTACAGTTTTCTTTCCCTTGCAAAATACCCTTCGCTTCATGTCACTTTGCTTCAACTGTGGCAAAAACAACGTGTGTCTGGATTATTTCAATCATGACAATGTGGATTGAAATCATTTTACCTTGAATTTCCACCCATTTCGCAGACAACACATTTGCTCACTTCCACCTTCAAGTCAAATCATCCAGCCCTGCTAGAAAAACACGAACAACCTTGGCAGTGGACTGCACTGTGCTCTCTTTTTTTGCCCTGTGGAGAATCCAAGTAAGAATGTCCTCATGATTCCCCCAAAGACAAAATCATTAGGTTGTTAGCCAGAAATCTATCTTGATTTAAGTCCTCTCTTAGTAAAGAAAATAAGAACAGGGGGTGTAAATAAGATCCAGGCTGGGCGATGTGCGACCCGGGTGTGCACGGTTCTGCCGGGCTGAACCGGTCCTCTCAGTGGCGCTCTGGGAATGAGAGCTGACTGCGGGCCGATTGTGATTTATGTGGTATGGAGTTAGGCTCCGGGGCCCGAGCCGCGTGGCTGCTGGCACAAGATGAATACGAGGCCCAACTGTAGGAGACAATCTGATTACGCCATACACCTCGCTTTCATCTTCATTCTACGCCACCGTGGCTTCGGGGACGCCGGCCCTGTGTGCTGTCACCAACACCTCAGACAGAGGCTCAATAAGTAGCCCGTCTCTCTACGAGCCTCAAGACCATGACATACTCCCTGTCGGTCCTGGATAATATTCTGCTACGCTACTTGGTTTTAGGATTATTTTTTATTAAACCGAGTGTTGAAAATCGAAGTGAAGAGAACGAGAACAAGAATGTATTTGTTTTTGATAAATCGGTCCCTGGTTTGTTCTGCATTTTCTTTCTACACTCTTTTTGTTGTAACAGGCTTGTAGTTTAAGACTTTTTTGTTTTGATTCTTCCACTTTTTTGGCCTTGTATGTTGGATCTTTCTGTAATCTTGCACAACGCTTCCGGTTGTATATAATTTCACAGATAAATGGGGTGGGGGATTTGAACTACAATAACAAAACTATTCACAATTTTTTCGCTTCCATGAGACGCTGCTCTCACCTAATGGTGATAGGACACAATAACACCCAAAGTGGTTTGGAAATGAAAGCAGTGTTTTGATTGCTGATGTAGTGATATCTCAAATTATTTATTCTTTCTGTGAGGCTCAATAATAAAAATGTGGTTCGGTGTTTGTGACCACTGATCTAGCAGGTACAGAGCCTCAGTGGTCATCTACACCCTGTAATAGTGATACTGTATACTCCAAATATATCAACTAATACTGTATACCCCAAATATATCAAAAAATACTTTATACCCCAAATATATCAAAAAATACTTTATACCCCAAATATATCA
>JAYDZG010000001.1:40312600-40325451 GCA_034509265.1 Microcambeva bendego
ACACTGACTCACACACACACTCACTCACTGACTCTCTCTTACACACTGACTCACACACACACACACACACACACACACACACACACAAATCAATCTTTTCAAAGAACTACACTAAAATAAATGGTTTGGGATTAAGCAAAATTTCAACTCAAGCCTAGACTTTCATCAAAGAACCTGTTATTAAAGTTTGTGTTAATATTGAGGTATTGTTCACAGATTTTAAATATGAAATTAGGGTGTGAACGGTCCATTAAATCGTTGCTAACAAGTGTAGACATGCAGACTGTAGGGCAGAGGAAGGTTGAACACTCACAATAAAGGCAATAGCTGATGTGTACACCGAGTGCCAGTTGGATAAGGCTGACAGGTTCCTCAGAAAATTGGTTACAGGTCTGGCACCGCGTTCTGTGTCCAATCAACACAGAAATTTGTTAGCATTAGTCCAAATACATTCATAAACTCATTTGAAAGACAACACACGCAAAGATGTACAATTACTTACTCAGTCTCCTCATGTTTTCTGTTAACCTGTAAAAATAAACGTACGGAATTAAGGGAGTCACAGTCACTTACATCAGTCCCCCATCTGTACTGTTGCATTAACATTTTCAACAACTTGAGCTATAGTAGCTCATCTGTTGGATCAGACCACATCTTACGTGCATTAATGAGACTTTGCTCGTTCACCAATGATCCTTCATCGAACCACTTTTGATAGATACTGACCACTGCAGACCGAGAACACCCCACAAGAGCTGCAGCTTTGGAGACGCTCTGACCTGGTCGCTGTTTGGCCCTCGTCCAACTTGCAAATTTTTCCTTATTTTAACATCAACTTTAAAAAAATAAACATCACTTGATGCCTAATATATCTCACCCACTAACAAGGGCTGTGAGGAAGAAATAATCAGTGCTATTCAAGTCACCTGTCGGTGGTCATAATGTTATGCCTGGTCGATGTAAAAGTATGGGTTGATACGTGTAGAACCCGGATGTCAGCACTTATTGAGTCAGGCCCTTCATTTTGCCCTCCTACCTTTTAGCACTAAGTGGCTCCTCCGGCTCCACTGTGTTCTCTTCTGGCTGGAACCGGAAGTCCTCGATGTAAACACCGAATCGTTCATAGAGCCACTTCTGCGCCCGAGAGCTCAGTGTCTCCTTCTGCTGCTTGTCTAAATAAAGAGAGGGACACAGACGAGAGAGACAGAAAGTCAATGACAACACCCTCTAGTTTAGAGCCAGCACAAGCCCTATTAACCTAATTTGCTCAGATGCTGTGTGTGATGGTGTGTAAAGCTCTTCTGCTCTACATTCGCTTCTGTCTCTGAATACAAAAGTGTTCCTCCGGCCCCGATACACTGTTCTTCTAATTCACACTTAAAATATAAAAGTAAAATGACTGCTCTTTAATTTACAATCTAATAAACACCCCCACTCCCACCCCAGCATCAGACCGATGTCAGTTATCCAAACTCTGCTCCTTGTATTTACTTACCTGTGCCATTAACAGAGGGTGACTGCTGTTTACGGGAAGGCTGTGGTGGAGAATCTTCTAATCTGATATCAGAAAAAATCATACTTCCATAATTAACACACACAACATGAATATTGCCCATTTAGCACCTCCTGGTGGACACCTATTATTTACATACATTATTACATTAGTAATAATAATGAAAAAATAATAATCATCATTATGGACTCATCCTTGTCATCTCCTTGTTGCCCTCTGATAGGCTCTATAAGATTATCAAAGCCTGCACTTCCAGACTCCAGGAAAGCTTTTACTCATCTATCATAAAACACTGGATTCTCAAAACTCTGCATCCTAATCCATAACATGCTCATAATAGGGATCCTGCTATAACTTTCTTTAAAAATTCTCTTTACAACTTGATGTGTGTATTCATTTGTTTGTAGATACATCTGTGTATGTACAGCACCAGTCAAAAGTTTGGACACACCTTCTCATTCAATGTTTTTCTTGATTCGATTTCTTTTCTACATTGTACACAACTCCAAGCTATGTAAGAGTTATTTAACCAAGAAAGAGAGTGGTGTGCAGTGTTAGATGACCTGGCCTCCACAATCACCCGACCAGAACCCAATTTCAGATGATTTGGGATGAGTTTGGGCCTCAGAGTGAAAGGAAAGCAGTCAATAAGAGCTCTGCACCTCTGGGAACTTCTTCAAGATGGTCGGAAAACCATTCCAGGTGGCCACAACATGAAGCTGACTGAGAGAAGTACAAAGCCAAGTGTAATGTTCAAAGCAAACCTCACAGTAAAAGGTGGCTACTTTAAATATTCTTTTTAAACACTTTATCTTTACTACATAATTCCGTATGTGTTCTTTCGTAGTTTGGGTGTCTTGAGTATTAATGTACAATGTAGAAAACAAAAGAAACGGTAAAGTGAAGCCAGTGATTGAGAAGGTGTCAAGACTTTTGACTGGTACTGTATGTGTGTGGTTGTGTGTACACTAAAGGAAATGCTCAATGAATAAGCTGCACCAAGACAATAAAGCCATTCTACTCTGTGTTTAATATGACACATTCACGGTCTCATGGTGGATCTTCAAGAGACCAAAATACCTCTATATGTCAGAAATACTGACTTAAAAGAAATATCTTTAAGATAAACTGATGTACAGCCAAGAAGAGATTGGGGAATCGGGCCAGTAATTCCCAGAGCTTATCAGCAATAATAGATCTCCCATCAAAAAGAGTTTAGTATGAGGAGTAGTGAGAAACATGTCGCTAGATGACATGAGTGACTGAGGAGGTATGTAGGGATGCAGGAAGCTACAAATAAGCTGTCAAATCTCTTTTATGTTGAAATCCCCCCCTAGTATATATTACAGTCATATCCAATTACCAGAAAGCTGTGACTAACACACGCCCCTCCGACATGTGTGCCGCAGCCGAATGCTATTCATTTAACTCTAGTCTCTGCGCAGGAGCCATCAATCAGCCAGCAGAGGGCGGAATTTCACCAGCTATGTCCAATCCCTATTCCCGAATCAATGTTTATGTAGATATGCAGCCTGATGTGAGCAGAGCTGAGATTCAAAACGGCATCTTTTATCTTAATCAAAGGTTTGGACAAGGAAACATGAGACTAGAAATCATTTTGAATGATATTGTAACAGCCACTTGCAGCGCCCAATCTAGGTGAAAGAAGTAAAATATGATGAGTAGTCACCCCCCCAAATCAGCACTGAACAAATAATAAAACAGTTCCTGATAAATCAATCATTTTAATACTGAATGTTTTTGTCCTTTTAGCTCGTGAACCCCTGCTGTGCATCTCGCACTCACCGAGTTTTCAACACTTCACTCATTTTGTGCTCCAGGTCCAGCCTCCTGCAGCGCTCCTTCTCCAGATCCAGCTTGAGCGTCTCTACATTGGTCTCCTCTCTCAGCTTCCTCAGCTCCTCCTCTGTGGAAGGTGAACAACAGTTCTCATCAGATCCTGAACAACAAATCTGTTCATATTAAATTATGAGCAAATGCTGTGTGATGGGAACGATAGTGGATTGGTTGGGTAGAGGGCACAGACGTGTGACTGGGAAGTTGCAAAAAGACTGACGTTCACACGTCTGTCCACCAGAGGGCACTGGTGGCTATTTCAAACAAAAAAGGCACTGCTAAGGCTTGATCAGGAAGAGATTTATCTCCTATTGCTACCGTTATTTTCTCCAAATTGTAAATAAAAATGTTTATTGAGAGATGTATTTATTTATTTCCACAATCAACCACTTTCACCTGGTACAGTCGAGAAACTGGATTGCAGCTGTTTTCTTAAAAATCAGAACTATTCATTTCCCATCACACTATAAATAAGGTCCCACATAATTCACTGCCATGAAAATGTCCTGTCTAATAAGCACTAAAAAAGATTTTTTTTTTATTTACACAGCGTCACATAGTGTCAGACACTGACGTTTATGAGGCATCCTGGTAATCCTAAATTATTGGCAATCAGTTATTCAAAAACATAACAGATATGTGGACGCAGAGGAAGCTATGTCAAAACACGGACTAGTGTAAATCATATTTGAGCCAGAGCCTAACTCCGTCAATGGGTGATGCTTTACATTTACATTCAGTCATTACGGTGAGCTGTGCTGTGTATTGTAGCTCCCATTTATTCTATAACAATTTATGAGTGTACTTTAATGACTGATGCGAAATGTGGCTCTTTTCTTGAAAAAATCTGTAAATCGCTGTTGGGTCTGCTTCTGGAAATCAGTCAATCCCAGCCAATTAATTCAGAGCAGATTTCTCCTTCAGTAAATTACACTGACGATCTTAAAGTGAACATGGGGTGCTTTTCTCATTCTGAATTTCAGCAGTGTCTGCGTCTGGTTAAATGATTATTCACTCCAGGCAGAAGTGAGTCTATTTATAACGGTTCCTTCTTCAGAGTTGCCGGCTCCTCTGTTAGCAGCCTGTGATTGTAGGTATCATCTGGTTGGCCAGAACAATTACCTTTCCAGATCAGGGTAGTGGTACTTTACAGCCATCATTAGGGAACCGCCATGGTCAAGCTAACTGGCCCAAATCACCAAGGTGGACCTTTTCCAGATCTGACCCATGCTGGACCCACACTGGACCCACACTGGGCATGAGTGGTACCAATTGGTAAACTGGGGTTTGTTCTGGATTTTCTTCATTTTCCTATTTTTTGAGAAAAGGTTCAGCATCTAACAACCATTTTTAATTTCTGCTCTGTTGATTTTCTATTCACCGTGTGTTTGTTTTTTTGTTTCCTCCGGTACTTCGGTTGTTTCTGTAGTTTTGGTTACTGCTTTTGCCCTTCTTTGTTTTGTTTGTGGCATTTTAAAGTGTGCAGGTTGTTCTGTTCTGCAGCGGTTAAGCATGCAAACTGGGTTCATTTTCAGAGGTGAATATATTTTGAAAACCAGTTTTATAAAATGTGTTTGTATTTAAGTTCTCTGTGTAGTATTATGCTTCGTTTAATCATCTCTGAGATTAAGTGGGTGGTTAGTTTATCTACTACTGTATATGATCACTTAATTTTAGCTTCATTCAGAAAGTCAACAGTGTCACTCTGAAAAAACACTTAACCTGTGCACTGTACACCTAGCTATGCTAGCAGTCTAGCATAAATATTTTAGTGCAAAAGCTTCTAGTCTCTTTCAACAGGCATGAAAGGCCAAAACAAAGGTCTGTTATTATTGGACAGTGGCGCCCCATAGCGAGGGTCATTACTGAAACTGTGAGAGGGGAATTATAGAGCCGTTGGAGGTCTACTCGCTTAGATGAGAAGCTACGGTCTGTTTTATTTTACTCTCAGATAACAACAGATTCTCCGATCATGCAGGGAAGCATGAAATCCTTTCCTTTAGGATGTCTGCACTGAGCTTCTCAAAGTTTTCATGATGAGACTGTAAGAATTCTGAACCATCAAGCCATACAAGCAATACAGAGTCTTTTCCAAAGCCTTGAGAAAACTTGCCCCTCTTTACATTTACATTTTCAGTATTTATCAGACACCTTTATCCAAAACGACTTACAGTAGTTACAGTATACAGTCTGAGCAATGAGTGTTAAGGGCGTTGCTCAAGGGCCCAACAGCAGCAACCTAGCAATGGTGAGATTTGAACCGGTGACCTTTTGATCACTAGTGCTGTACCCTAACCACTAAGCTGTTGATGTTGGTTGGACCTTCATCTGTTAAATGACAGAACTAACAGATTTATATTATAAAGTAGCAGGTCACTATTATTAACCCCCTACATTACAACATGAATAAACCATTGGGAGTCAATAACAAACCTTAATATACTTCAGGTGCAATGTGTTTTATAAACACCACTCAGATATTCCAGTGTTCAGGGGGAGTTGTTACCATGAAAACTAAAAGGCCTCACAGATCGCCCCATCGATGGGGATCGAACCCTAGGCACTGGGATCCACAAACCCCAAAGCCTGGATAAAAATGGACGGTTGTGTCAGGAAGGGCATCCAGTGTAAAGAAAAATCAATAACCATGATCTGCTGTGGCGTCCCCTAATGGGAGCCGCCAGAAGAAAACAGAAACAGTTACACAATCAACCCCAGTGAAATGAGTTTAAACTTGGATTGATAAACAGAAACAATATTTATTAAATGTTCCCCCATACTTTGCCACCCACAATGTGGAAACAGATGATGGATGAATCACACCTGTAGAGCACAAGCTTATGGATGCCCAGGATTTGCCAGTTTTGGGGGAATGCCATCAAAAATCCGGACTAATTATGCTCTCAGAGACATCCATGTGCATATTGGATGTTGATGAGAAAAGGCAAATAATATCTTATGTTTTATAACGGTAGGTGTTAAGGATGTAAGAATACATATTTCCTTTTATTCTTTCTCTTTAAAAGATGATACAATATTTGTGATTATCTGTTATTTATTTTAATAATGAATGTCTTTTTATTTCTGAGGTAGGTACAAACTATGTAAAACCAATTTGAATTGAGCCCAATATGGCTGAAGACCCCTGAACCTGGAAACCAGGCGTTCAGCGCCAGTGACGTCAAGCAGGCTTGGTATATAGTTCCAGCGCCCTCTGCTGTTTAAAGTGAACATTGATTTAAATCAATGTTCATTAAATGTCTTGTGGTGTATCGCTACATCCCTATAACGTGTGAAATATTGTGTTTCTATAAATTAGGACACTATATTGATATTTTCACTTGGTGAATCTGTTAGATACATTAGCCAATCACCCAAATCACTGAAAGTTGTGACAAACAATGCCAGAAAGCCTGATTGGCTGAGAGGGCACCATGTCACTGACAAAACAAAACTCTCTCAACAGAAAGCGATGCTCGATTTGAAATCAGAGCAGTGGAATCCTGCCTCGTTTGAGCAGCAGTCAATTCATACCCATTAAATACTGTTCAGACTCTTGGTGTGGAAAACTTGTGGTGCGACTACCCTCTCCTAGCACTAAACAGTGTTCACTGTGCAAAACAGCATCATTTCCATAAAGGCAAAGTAGCCAGTGCGTATTTAAAGGCAGTGGTAGCTCAGCGGTTAGGAAACTGGACTAGTAATCAGAAGGTTGCCCGTTCAGGCTCATCATTGTCAAGTTGGAACTGTTGGGCTTCTAAGCAAAGCCCTTAATCGTCAAATGGTATTCGGTCAAAATTGTAAGCCAATGGTAATGAAAAGACACATCACCAGAAAACCCTAAAGCAGGGGTTTTGAACATCGGGGGTAAATGTCCAGTGGGGGGCAAGACATTAAAAGATTCATCTAAAACTAAAGTAAAATTCCTCTACAACTTCCTTCGAAAATTCCTTTTTAGCCTCACTGACCATGATGACCATAATGATAAACAGGCTAGCTAAACATAGGCTAACTATAAAGATCAATCGGTGTCAAAACAATGATTCGTCCATTCTGATTCCACCGATAAGAAATCTACATCAATAGTTTTGGTCAGTCAGAGCAGAGTATCTTGAACACTTTTCTGAGCTGGCTAAGTTAGTAATTGGTGTGCCTCAACTTGGCTCTGCGAAGTAACATTTGCTGCTCTCATTTACAACAAATGTAATTATGTCGTCATCTTATGATTTGCAAATAATGTGTTTGCAGAAGCTGAGTGAGGGGTTCATTTCATTACATAAAAATGCAATAATATATGAAGATTTTCAAGACTTGAAAATTCACTGAGAGTGTTGTCCAGAGATTAGAAACTTATAGAGCACCGTGGTTGTAGGAAAAAGGTTGAAAATCTAGAGATCTTAGCAGTCTCAGAAAAAAATACTTACAGGGTGACTTGATGATGTTCATGGCCGGCACACGGAAGAGGACGCATGTCCGAAAAGGTTAAACCCCCTGCTCTAAAGCAGTATGGAACTGTTCAGAATAAAAAAAGATTTATGACCATAACAGGTCATGTGATATTATAATCCGTAAATATACATGGGGTTTTTTTTCATAGAAAGGTCACTCATGTCAGTTAAATTAAATTAAAGACCAGATCAAATCAAAGCTACTGTCATCACACTTAACAAATCTTTACTGATTAATCACAGATAAGGTGGGCAGAGAGGTCTGGCACTTCTGTTTCCAAATGAGACCCTTCCAAACAGCCCTTAAAGTTTTGGTCCAAGCGTTTGATGCCATCAAATGCCATTGCAAATGGAAGCATTAAGAAGATGGTTGTGAGATGGAATGTGGCTTGTTGGGGGAAGAAAGCGAAAAGAACTACAATTTTAGATACAGTGTTTACTATTTCCAGCTTTTGGCCGTGTGATCTAAGACATGGACTAGCCTCCTATCTGTAAATCCAATGTGGCTGGATTAAGAGAGGCCTATACATAATTCACACAGGCTTGATTTTTCACCTGTCTTCTAATTCGACTGCAGTGGCAGGACAGAAGATTAACACACACACACACACACACAAACACACACACACGTACACACCATACCACCACCTGTTAAACCTCATAAATTATTCAGCAGCTCATCAAAGCTTGCTCTCATGCAAACACACACACATTTGCCATTTTCATTATAAATTAATTCTACTAATACTAATTCATCTCGATCTCCCTTTTGCCCCAAGTTCCCTTTCTTAGACTTGTAATACCAATGCCTTTCCTCATCCTCATTTAATGGATTCTACCGCCGGTGGTCATAAGCCAGTCTGTCTCTCTGATCTACAGTAAAAAAAAATCCAAGCCTGGAATATGCCCCAAACAAGGCACCAGGCCGTCACTCACTTACGGGGTAATTTGCATTTTTAAGGATGGGAGATCTTTCTATCTTTTATGTTTCTTTTTATTTTTTTATCTACCCATCTACTTACATCCCTAGATTTACCTTTGAGAGGACATGACTGACAGGTTCCACACTACCTGCTGTGCCAAAATGCCTTTTCTGTATGACAGACAGACGACATGTACTCAAGTGTTCTGACCCCTAAAATGCTGTTAAGGTCGTAACCAATCCAGATGCCCTGCAGTGAAGGTGATGGAAGCTGAAGGAGCCCCATTTAAAGGAACAGGGGGATGAATCCTGTCTATTGTAGCCATCCAATTGTTACTAATGCAACACCTAACATGGTACATGATATATAACCTTGTACTGACAGAAAGATGATCAAGAAGATGTTTCTCGATACCCTGCGCCATCAATAAACCTTTACTACTGATGAGTGGAAGGTGGGAAATAATTCATTTTCATGTACTGTGAGAAATGCCAGAGCGACCCTATACAAAGGACAATTAAATCTGTGCAGGCATTGGCAATGTGACGTTAATCTGTGAGAATCATGGAATCCAATCTGTACAGCAAGCCAAACTGACCAGAGTGACCTGTCAAGGGTAAACTATGGAGTGGCCCTGATGAAACTACAGAACAAATCAGGTGCAGTGACCCTGCATTAAGGACATGTGAATCTGTGCAGTCTGCAAAATCAGTGACCCTGGATATAGGAACAAAAAAAATCAATCAACATCTGAGTGACCCTGGATGAAGGAATGTCTGCAGTGTCCAACATTTAAGTAAATCTGGATAAACGACCAAGAATAAAATATGTTGAGCAAAATTAAAGTCACATTGGTTGAAGGACATGATATAAAAGCTGTACTGTGGACCTCTGAGCGACCCTGGATGGAGGACATGGAATAAAATATCAGAGCACAAAAGGCAGAAACCCTATCTGACCTCCTGCCCCAACACTCCAGTCAGTTCTGTGTTATATAACACCACAAAGCACCATGTGACATGTGAACTGGACAAAAGGTTGTAACTGACGTTCCAATTCATCCCACACCAAGGATGTTCAGTGGTTTCCATAGAAGCATGAGCTGAACTACTGAAGTTTTTTTTGCACCAAAGTCTTCAGACCATTTCTTTATGGCGCTTGCTTCCGTGAACATTTTTAGCATTTAGCAGATGGTGGTGATGAGGCTTGAACCAGCGACCTTCAGATCACCAGCCCAGTACCTTAAACACTAATCCATCACCGAAAGCATGAAATGTACTGTATAGAACCATAAAACTGGATGAGCTCTTCTAGCAAGACAATGCAACACGTCACATGACTAGAAATAACCCAGACTAGTTTGAAGAGCATAACCGAGACCAAGTACTACCCTGACTTCCAAGTTCCACAGACTTTAACCCAATTAAGCATCTTTGGTATCACATTGATTTCAGTGTTTGCTTAATGAATCATCCTTCGCTCGCCCTGCAGAAGCTGTAGTCAGAATGGCTGTAGATTGATGTGACAACCTACCAGCGGCTGTCCATGCTGCACACAGCAGTTACTCTGGATATAAGCTGGTGCTCATAATAAAGTGACTCGACTGAATTTCTAATTACAATGTTTGGTTGATTCACAAAGCTGTTTACCAGACCAGGTCATTAAAGTTCATGAATAATTCAGTGTGTGTGTCTGTATTGTGAGTGGTGGAACCTTTAAGTTCTCCATGATAAGAAGCTTAGATGTATCTGGCCTAATCAGGCCTGAGGAGGCTTGTAAATCTATTAAGACCAGAATGCAATGGGGTGAGGGAAAGTGAGGTTATGGGACACAGCCTCGGGACACAGTGGGGGACAGACCCTGCCCTCTACGTTTCCCTTTTTCTTTCCTAGAGTAATTACTATTGAATGTGGTGTCCTAATCACACGCTGTCACCCATCATCACATCACAGAACATCCAACATGGACAATCCCAGTACTCATCACTAGACTAAACAGAGGACAGTGTTTGTGTTGTGAAAGAGCAATCATTCTTGCTTAACACTTAGCACCCACACTCTCTTAAGTCAAAACAATAATGTCCTCCATGTTGCAGTTCCTACAAAGAAATGCAATATATGACATATACGCCGATATATGAATCATTATTTTGCCCCATATTTTAACTGTAAGGTGCTATTATAATAACATACATGTATCCTCATATACATACATGTATATGTATATAACGTGCATCCGGAAAGTGTTCATAGCGCTTCGCTTTTCCCACATTTTGGGAATCCACTCCTCAGTAAAATGCAAACACAGCACGCTTGGAGTTCACCAAAAGGCACCTAAAGAAATCTCAGACCATGAAAAACAAAATTCTAAACAGGACAACGACCCTAAGCACACAGCCAACATAACAAAGGCGTGGCTTCGGGGCAACTCTGAAAGTTCTTGAGTGGCCCAGCCAGAGCCCAGACTTGAACCTGATTGAACATCTCTGGAGATGTCTGAAAATTACTGTGCACTGATGCTCTCCATCCAACCTGATGGCGCTTGAGAGGTTCTGTAAAGAAGAATGGGAGGAAACACCCATAAATTGGAGTTCCAAGCTTGTAGCATCATACTCAAAAAGAGTTGAGGCTTTAATTGCTTCTGAAGGAGCTTCAACAAAGGATTTTGAGAAAAAATGAATGTAATCCATTTTAGAATAAGGTTACATAACACAATGTAGACAAAGAGAAGCACTGTGAATATTTTCCAGATGCACTGTACATGTGTGTTTTATATTATAATGATATGTTGTATTCATATAGGATAAATATTTTAAGTATAAATAGCTATATATGTTACACTTATGTAAAAATACACAGACATTAACATACATATTTCTATGGGCCATATGTTGGTAGGTTTGTCCATAAAAAATAAACAAATGAAAAATAAAAAATATTTTTAATTTGTCAAATATATAAATCCTGAAAAACAGCCCATACATAGCAGCTCAAGCATAAGTCAAGTCTGACATCTTGTTAAGGCAAATGTTTTGCTATAGACACTTACTAAGGTTGAGGTGGCTCTAGTGAATCTTGACCGAAGCTTCAAATTCTGGTCCACAGCATCTATCCGGACCTTGACATCAAAGCACTGCAGTGATTTTCTCTTGTCCACACCTTTTCTTTCGACCAGAGGTCCACGTTTACTATTACATCCAGTCGATGACTTTAACGTGGAGCCGCTCCTTGTATATTTTCGATTTCGAACAAAGCACAAAGCCAGGGTGCTCGGTCTGGATTAGCCGATGCCTACTTACAAAAAGTACACTGAGATTTGGGTTTGAACAAAGACTTCATTGACCGTGCAAGCTGTGACTGGATCTGGAAGCACTTTGCTCGGATTCTGAAAGATCATTTCCGATACATTAAGCAGAGCCTGAACAGCAAAGCTAAAAGTGCCGGCAAAAAGAATCATACAAGACACCATGAAACAACAAGGTCATAAAATTATGAGCCATGATGGTGAATAAAACAGGCTGCAAACAAGACACAGCTCCAGGAAGTTTACAGACACTTGTCAAAAGTATGTGGGACATCCCACTTAATAATTTTATTTGTTGTTGTTTAATTTATTTCCTGTTTTATCACCGATTTAACATATTTAGTGTCGCGGTGGGTTCAACTCACTAGGGGGAAGGTAGAAAACACATCGGACAGACCGGCAGACAATCATCACAAGACAAACATACACACGCTCAACTAGGACTATTTGTCTTTGGACTGTGTGAGGAAACAGGAGCTCCCAGAGGAAAACCACACAAACACGGAGAGAACATACAAACTTCTCACAGAAAGGACCTGAATTCAAACTTTAAAAACCTTCTTGCTGTGAACCACTCCCCACTCACCAATCCACCACCAAACTCTGGACATACGACATTAATCCCGCCATACACCGATCATGTCAGAGTAGATGCCCACGTGGCCGATAGCACCACTAACATTAGAACCGGGATTAAATCCACTGAAGAGCCCAAAACCTTTTTTGCTGAGTACAAAAATAACTTTTTAAGTTATATTTGGGTTTTGACAAAATATGTTGGTCAAAAACACACAGCAATTTTTTAAG
>JAYDZG010000001.1:40338831-40350525 GCA_034509265.1 Microcambeva bendego
GAGCATCTCCAAAACAGCAGCTCTTGTGGGGTGTTCAGGAAGGAACAGTGGTAAACCAGCGACAGGGTCATGGGCGGCCGAGGCTCGTTGATACACATGGGGAGCAAAGACTGGACTGTGTGATCCGATCAAACAGACGAGCTCAAATTGCAGAAGAAGTTAATGCTGGATCTGACAGAAAGGTGTCAGGATACACAGTGGGGTTGTAAAGTCCACAACACTATATTAGATAAGTGGTCCTAATGTTGTGCCTTACATAATGACTTAATTCTTTATTATTAGAAGAATGTGCTTTAAAATAGGTGTAGCACAATCATCCTAACAGATAAAATTCCACAGAAATAATTACCAGTGTCCCACAAAGTCTGACAGCACAAACATGACATTATATCACTGTATTATAGCAACAGGCCAGAATATTATTGCTAGTAATACAATATATTACAGCCATTGATTCATTATGGATAAAGAAGTAAGCCTCTTTCATTGAGGTGATTCACTGAGCAGTAACGCTGAAGCTAACAGCTATTATGAGCGCTCCTGTGCCTAGTGGAGACACCCGGAGGTTTATTGTGTTAGCTCATTTTATCTAATCTTCCCTCAGTTACAAGTCAACAGGAAGCACACTGAATAAACAGGAGACAGGGGCATCACCCAGGCTCGGGAAGGAACATCTATAGACGCCAGAACAGCTCTTCATCTCCGGACTTTTAATGAGCTTGATTAGTTCAACATCAGCTAAGGCCCGTGCAGCACACAAAGCATCATCTGCCCTGGTGTTTTGTTGTGTACACACACACACACACACTTTCACCCACTTTCTGACATTGTGATGACTCATGACTTAAAAAACCAAATGAACATGAGCAAGTGAAGTTCCCCTTCACACAAAGTCACCTGACTACAGCCAGTCTGGGAGGTTATGCAAGACCTATTTACATGACACACCACTTAATGAACCTCAGACAAACAAAATACATGGCATCCAACATCCGTGCCAATCGTTTGGCTCTTTCAGGCAGCAACACAACCCGATAGAAATACAGCTGTTTGTCCAGATGTTGCCTCGATATCACTATGGCAGCTGACTTCGGTTGGAAGGTTTAAGAGTGGGAGGAGGAGTAGTAATCACTCATGTCCTCGAAAGCTTAAAGTCCAGATCTAGGTCCATCTCATTTCCACTCATTCACACCCGTTTTTCTTCTTAAAGAAGCTTTAAGAGGAAGACGATTTTCATTTGATGATGATTATATTAAAGCAGTGGTACACACTCAACCCAATGTTTTGCCGATAGCATTGAAAAGGTACGATAGTGGAAGAAATGCTTCACAAAGAAAGATGACTTTGAAGAACCCTACTAAAGGTTTTCTTGTGTTACTAAAAGAAGTCGGAATTTTAGGCTAGGAATTCTTAGGTTGGAATGAGATAACTGTGTATTATAAAGCTAAAGCTATGGTGCATTATTTATTATTATACATTATACATCCTTATTTTCTGCTCTGTGAGGAAAATTAAAGTTTTAGATTACCAGGAAGGTTTAAGGTTTGAAAGTCTGAAGATGAAAGTGCTAGAAGAAACCGGGAAATCTGTGACTTGTAAGAATTGCAGTTTTATTATGTTGGGGTATCTTTTCAAACATGGGGGGGGGTTACAGTCAGCTTAATAAAACTAGTGTAAAAATTTACATAAATTTCTATTAAGCTTACTGGTTTTAAGTTGAGTCTAGCCGAATTTGAGATCATCAGATGATCAATCCAAATTCTGGAATTTCCTCAAGCTAATATGCTAAAGCTCATTAATTAGGAATTTGTTTGACTAATGCCATAAGCAAAAAAAAACAAAGTTGGTTGTGCGTAGAGCAATGCTGCTTTCACATCGTCATCACATGAGAATCTTCTTTTTCTTAAAGCTTCTTTCGTGTCCAAAAAGGTGAAAATCAGATGGCGCTTAACCGATTATTATTCCCACTCCAGGAGAATATAAAAGTGTGGAAACTTTTTGAAGATCCCTCATAGCATTTTAAGTTCAGTACTTACAGGGTCTTTCATTTCTTCAGGTTCTCGCAGCGAAAGCCGAGGTTTCATTAGAATCTCCTCAAAGCCTTCACTATCGGACGCTGTCGGGGACTCGGCAAGATCCAGGAACTCATCACGCTTTGATCCTCTGAACCTTATTTTGTCCAGCCTCTTTAGCATGGTCAACACAGCTATCTTAGGCTTTACTTTAGCATGGTTTAAGCCAACCCTGCAAATAAAGCAAGAAATAAAACATTACAGAGATGATGTTATGCTCATTTACAATTTAGGGAGAAGTACAGTTGATTTCTTACAGTTCTGATCTACTCCACTAACTTCTTACATACGTTTCTAGCTAGCAGTTAGTTCACTGGGATTTTAACGTCATGTTTTACACTTTTGATTACATTCATGACAGGAAATGGTTACTCATCACACAAAATTCATCAACTCACAAGTTTATATCAAACACAGTCGTGGGCAATATTGTATTTCCAATTCCAGCACCCGGAGTAAACCCACACAGACACCGGGAGAACATACAAACTCCACACAGAAAGGATCCAGACCGTCCCACCTTGGGATCGAACCCAGGACCTTCTTGCTGTGAAACGACAGTGTCACCCACTTATCCACCCTAGCAAACAGTTCATGGCAATTTAATTGCAAGCTAAACTTAGCAATGGCACAAGCGAATGAAATCTCCCTAATGGCACATACAAATATCGCCATTAAGCTGTGACCTAATTCCCCTGTCATGACTAAACACTGTGTGTAATGGGGAGTAATGAAAGCAGGAACATTATAAATCTGTAGCTCATCAGACAGAGTCAGACAAATCAATGTAAGACAATCCAAAGCACATTTCAACACTACTGAGTACAGACAGTACTGCACATGGGAAGGACGATGTAGTGCCGCTAAAAACAGACCTTAATGTCTTTGTTTCTTTTAGAGGACAGTCAAGCAATTTCTGGGTTCCGGTGCCCTGAGTTTTTGCAAGGTTATTGTTCTGGATCTTGATATTGAAAGTCCTTATGTACGTCTTAACAAACAAGGTCCCAAATTATCTCTTGGGAAGAAATGAAGAGCATCCATCCATCGAACTATTAAATACTCAGACATGGACTGGTACTCAATACTTAATCTTCTGTTAGGTTCGTTCCTCAGGGTTTATAGAGTTGATAGAATAATGGTTTGGGTATAAACATTTAGACTTATGTGATCCTTAATCCTAGCCTTGTCTGTTATTATTTTAGTCATTATAATTTATGACTTACCAATCAAAGTACTGAATGAAACCCTTTGAGTTTTAAACATCACATTTACATAAAACACTAATGATGATGTCATTTGTTGGTAAATAACTACCAGATGTTCTCCAGGTGCTCCTGGTCCAGTCATGAGAATCTGTCTGTCTGTCTACCTATATATTAAACTTTAACTTAAATATGCAAAGGTTCACCTATTTAATATTGAACGTGTTTTATTAGTAAACGTGGTCGTTTATTATTATTTTGAATCCAATCCAATGCGTTGCGTAAATACTTTAAAATTACATCATAAAAATAAATTATGTCTTATTAATTTGACACTCCTATCGGGAGTCGGCTCGGTAAACGAGTCGTTTCAAAGAGTCGGTTCAGTGAGGTATGTCATTACAGAGTCAAGCTTACCCAGCTCGGGAATCAGAGCGAAGTTTCATCAACGCGGAGGTCTGTTTCTGAAGCAGAGTCCTAACACACCCAGTGAAACTGTCACAAATGAACAACAGCACACATCCGGTGTCCAAACTTCAGCGCTGTCAGGTTAAAACGATCGCTCCGGCATCGCACTTAACGCGACTTTCCGTCCGCCTGTGTGAGTACAGTGCGCGCGCGTGTGCGTGCGTGCGTGAGAACGAGCGCGCGCGTGTCTCCTGTTCATGTAGCACAATGTGCATAACGTCACTGTCACACTCCTTCTTAAAGGACTAGCTCAGTATTTCATCCTCAAAGCGACAATAATCCTCTCTGACCTTCATTCAGTCATGTGTACAAGTCGCGTCGTTTTGATTATGTCGGCAATGTTTCATGGAGTAAAGCTTTAAAGTAAAGATTTAAAGATGGAAAAGATAACCATAACAACATGTGATTATCAACGCTGAGTGACTTTAGCGCCACTGGTTGTGTTGGTAATGACATGTTGCGGTAATGACGATTTTTACTTTTTCTGGGGATAATGCTAGGTCATGAAGTTGCTAATGGGGTTCAGCGGTTAGTATGAGATGCACTACATGTAAATAATGAGTACATTTCAGTTTTTGTTGTAAACGCTGATGCTGAATAAACATACACGATCATCAGAATGGATTTATGCTAAATGTGTCACATTTCCAGAGAGCAAAATGTATTTTTTCCTCCATGGCTGATGTGTGCTCTCCTGTCAGTGTTTGTTTCCATGATTATAAGATCAAGTGTCACCTTCAAAACAAGTTGTATAGAAATGAAAAATATGACACATCATGTGTCTTTACAAGTTACTATTTTTTATAACTTTATGATGTTTTATATATATATAATTTTACAGAGAAATCTTAGAGTCTGTGTTGGGGACAATGAAAGTTGCAACATATAAATGTTTAACACATTTTAAAAAAATAGATTAAGGTTGGTTAGAATAAACTCAAATGTTACCTATTCTATGTATTTTGTAACTAAATATTTCTATCATTAATGAATAACATGGGGATGTGAAAGTGCCCCTAATTGAAGAATCGCCCATATAGACCAATCAGGCATAACATTATGACCATCTTCCTACTATTGCGTTGGTCGCCCTTTTGCTGCCAAAACGGCCCCACGCCTGTGCTACACTGACACCTGTCTATCAGAACCAGCATTAACTTCTTCAGCAATTTCAGCTACATATGGGCCAGCCCTCACTCCCCCCCCTGCATCAAGGGTCACCAGTTTATCAATGTTCCTTTCTTGGACCACCGTTGATACATACTGACCACTGCAGACCACGGACATCCCACAAGAGCTGCATTTTTGAGATGCTCTGACCCGGTCATTTAGCCCAAATCTTCATGATCACATCCTTTAATTTCGGAAAAGAAAGGGAAAATGAACCACAAGAGCAAATATGTGATATGCTACATGACCCCTATTGGAAAAATAGAGACTAAAGTGAAAATATACATTCTGACCACTAGATGGAAACATGTGACTATTTTACCACTCCAATATTACGAGAGACTCGAGTATTTGTAAAGCACTTTTATAATGGACATTTTCTCAAATCAGCTTTACATATTACAGAACCCAAACCCCCTTATAAGCAGCCTAGGGCCAAACAGTCAATTAACGTTACAATGTTGCCATGATACTTTTATCAATTTAGTCCCTGTAGACTCTAAACCCTGATTCCCAGCAGTACCAGGTTATATTACTGACAACTGACATGGATTCTGGGGAAAATGCTAATCCAAGTCAAGTCAATAGTTTACATACATTGGTAAGGGACATATGTTATAATTTCTACAATTTTCTTTAGATGTTACTGTAGCCTTAAGGCTAAGACTACCACATATATATTTTCACACCGGATTCCCTTTTTGATGCAACCCTCCTACTTATCCAGACTCGGGACTGGCAGTGGAAAATCCCACTACTCAAGCTGGGCTTGAATCTATGGCTAAGGTACTAAATCTAGTTTTACCTATCTGCTGAATTCCACCACACCATAAAAGCTTAGTGAAACAGAAAAAAAAAAAGTTTTCTGCTTTCTGCTAATTTCTGCTCTGCCTTGAATGGCAGTCTCTACTCCTATACTTTAATACACTTGGAAGCACACTTAACTGCTCATTATCTGCAGATGCTTTTTAGTATTAGATTGTGTTATGACATGACACACTAATGTAAAAATGATCACATGGAAAGGATGGCTATAATTTATATCCTGTGGGCTCTCAGTAGCCTGTTGATTCCTGTATCACTCTGGGCAATATTTTCCTCCCTGTACAGTTCGAGTGGTAACAGGTAGGTGAAGCTTTTTCTCACTGCTCTTTAGATGAAGGAAATCTATTGTTACCAGGCTGACTGACATCTCTTAAGCTCGTGGAAATTCTACCCACCCATCTACTCTTACACCACAGAATTGAGGCCCTGTCCAACTGCCCACCTTTTCATTGTCGTCTGATCTGTGGCTTTTGGAATCCACGTTTATAGCCATTATCCGTCTGAGGCCATGATAGATTTTTATATGCCTAATAACATGTGCCCGTTTTTTTCATTTCATCATTTTCTTCTGCCTCATGCCTTACCAATTTTTTCTTTGCCTTTAACTTACATTTTGAAGTCATTTAAAGAGCTTCCAGGCTAATCTGATGCGTTTGAATTCCTATTCCATGGACTATAGCAAGGAAAGAAGATTCAAAGACAGATTAGCTTAAATACAGACCGAACCATAACGCTTTATGAGGAAGAGTCGGTCATGAAGATCTCTTTACCATGTGGTTTTAGTTATTGTAGCCTACTGCTATCTATTACCTATCAAGATGACTTACAGCAGGTGCCCGACCCTGTTAAAACACTCCTACAAAAACAATCAAACCAAGGCTGACAGGAAGAACATCTTGATTCACTGTTTTACTGCCCTTACAGCTACAATTACAAGAGTCTGTGAACCTTTTAAATTTACCCAGAGTTCTACATTAACCCTTTCAGATACCCCATCAACACAAACACTAGTCCACAAGTGATAAACATAAAAAGGTAAGGGGGTTAGTTACACAGTTAAAATCTGATAAGTCTGAAATTTGAAAAAAATACTACTAATATTTAAGTAACGACTACTTTGTCTTGATCAGGATCACCATGGGTCTGGTCTGGTCTCCGCTAGTACACCAGACCTTAGAGTCTGAATCCAAAAGCTCTTTATCCTGGTCAAGGTAACAGTGGGTCTTATTCATTGGCCAATTGGCAGGAAACACACAGTAAAGCTTCAAATGGAGCATCTGTTGAACACCTACACGGACGCGAAGAGAACATGCAAACCCCACACAGTAATGATCAAACCTTTGCTGGAGATGACAGCGCTACCCAACACGCCGCACACCTTTCATTTAGGTTTCTTAATTTGTGGACCCACAGCGACTTTACTATGAACTGTAGTTAGATATACGGACTATATAGTGAGTGACTGTACGACTACCCCACTGCTAAACACGTTTTCTTTTTATTTCATCAGCAGTTTGACAGCATATTTCACACGCCATCTTTCTTTACACTTAAAATGGATTTACATTCATATTCGTATTTACATCATTTTCCTACAAAAACATCGAAGCAAAGTCACAGAAACTAGAAAATTCCAGAGGTTTTAATTTGATAGCTACGATTGCTGTCCAGTGTTTAAAAATCATACAAAATAAATATACATATTTTACAAAAAAAATATCCAGTGTCTTTTTAAAACAGGGTGGAAACACAAGCAGGACTGTAGTGTTCAGGATTGGTGCAAACACTAGTGGATTGACAAAAGTGTGTGTGTGTGTCTGGAAAGAGTGGAATGAGAGGACTAAGAGCACATTGTTTGCATATATTGTGTTTCTCTCCTTTTCAATAAGAGTAATTGGTAACAGCAATGCATACACATTCATGTTTCATTAAAATTAATGAGACAGTAACTTCACATTTCAAAATTGACTGATTTATAAAAATAAGCTTGTGTTTCTTTACTCTTGTATATGAGTAAGTGTGCACCATCATAGATATACACATTACAGAGCTAGATGGGGGGACATATAGTTTCTCTTCTGCAGACTAAATGGATTTTTGCCAAGTTTTAATGAATTCTTGATCTTGTTTCTAGACCAATAACACAATTCATTTGTCCAGAAAAAAGTTCTTCATGGCTTTTTTTTTTTTTTTTTACTTTTTAACTTGCCATCATATTTGAGGGTCGGCTAAGTGGGCCCACATAACAAACTTGGCACAGTTTTTATTCCCAAATGCTCTTTCTGTCACAACCCTCCCATTTTTATTCAGGCTTAAGGACCAGAACTGTGGTAGCTTAGCAGATGATGTACAGGGCTAGTAAACATAAAGTTGCTGGTTCAAGTTCAAGTTTAACCATGGATTGGTTGAATGGTATTTAGCGATCATTAAAAGTCACTTTAGATAATAGTGTCTTCCTAATTGTTGTACATGTAATGTAATGGTTGATCATTCCTCAGCCTTCTATGTCATAGTCTATAAAACATTTGTCCTGAACAACAGAAACAGGAACATTTGTCATAATCTTATTAGAAATCTAGAAATGTTTTATTATCCCCAATACAAACTCATACATATTTTCATTTTCCCTATTTGTTCACTATTTTTAAATAGTGTTGCATGAACCTAGCTGGCCAAATAGTGCTGCAGGCAGGAACCCCAAACTCATCTGACACGAGTAAACACATCACTGATCACAGGCGAGTCTTTGCTGAAACTGAAGGACCACCCTTTCTTCTGTATTCTTCTGACTACATGACTTTCTGTATATGTTATCATATAGGAGGCCAGGCTGGTCTATGCTGGTTTCTTCACAGTAATCTGGGTTTATAACCCCAAAATGAACGGGCTGATCTAAAATGTCACCCTGTGTTAGTGGATGAGTGAGTGATTGATGCTCTAGGATGACCCGATGTTATGTCTACGATGCATCTCTGAACACAACACTGATGGCCATGAAGAGGGAACGTCCATTCAGGAAACATTTCTGTTACCTGATGTTTTAAGCTTGAAGTTGTATTTCACCCATTTAAAATATTTTTTGCACAGTAGTTACTATAAACTTTTCATATTCAAATAAATAAAAAAAATCCTGATTCAGATGAATCTGCTTTAGATTAAGTTTTGTTCAATTAGTCTCTTGTATTATGTCTTTTAATAATAATAATAATAACTTTTTTTTACATCAATATTCCATACAGGATCAGCGTAGTATGTATATCTATGGTGTTGATGGGTTTTAAAATGAATGTGTACCATAAGGCACCATACGTCCCAAATCCCAGAAATGTGATTCAGGATAATCTCTATAACCGCATTTTATATATAAAAAAAACCTATAAAAATGTGCCTGAAATAACAAAAACAGTCCACATACAAAATTTTACCCCATATCTACATAATTATTATAGTACAATCACAAAAAATGTCCTCTGGAAGGACTGACACAGTAGGGCACTTGGTGAAAGATCCAGCAAGTATTAGCATTTGAGATTGTCTTTTATTGCCACACCAACTTTAGTGTGAGTCGGTCATCTTTCCACTCATGGAGTTCTGATAAGTACTAACAGTAGCGTCCATTATCAAAGTTCTTCTCCTCCAGTCTGCATGCTTCACTTCCACACAGTTTAGCATCATGGGGAACGTAGTTTGGCACGGCCCGTGTCCCCCGAGCGCAGTTCATCTCGATACATTCCCTTGTAATTCTTTTGCAGGCAGAAGTCTGCAGTAATACTGAGCTCCATTGGAGTGTAGACATTAACACGAGTGGAGAGAAGTCAGAACGTCCATGTCAGTGTTTGATCCATCTCTCCACCCCTGCTCGGTTTCAGGGGCCGTCATGCTTCCCTCACGCAGGGAGAACTTCCTCTGGTTTCCTGCTGAGTCAGATTGAGGTTTCGTTACTGCCACTGAAATAAAAGAGAAGAAAGGAAAAAGGGAGACGGAAGAATTATGAGAGAGAGAGAGAGAGAGAGAGAGAGAGAGAGAGAGACGTGACATGCTGGTTAGGTGGATTTTAAGGCAAGGCACAAGACAGACAGAACAACATTCATGCAAAAGATTCAGAAGAAAATAATTGTGTATTTTGCACACGTGTGAACTCTGGATGCTAAAATCCACTTTAATGAGTGCATTTTCCATCAGGATTTCACCATATAGCTGCTTTTATGTTTTTACGCAAACATAAAAGTTCAGCCTGTAAAAACAAGCTGGTCGAGTGTACATGCAGAGAGGAATTGGAACACGACAATAGGTAATTATTATTTCAGTCACAGGTGTTACATGACAAATCCTATGCTACATTTACCTTCAATTCATCTTTAAGTAGTAGAATAATACAAAAATACACACACAGTACATACATACACATCTGTAATTGGAAATATTAAACCCCCAAAAACAATAAGGTTATTTTTTTAAGATTCTTTTTTGTAGATTCTCTTTTTGCAGAGCTAGAAC
Organism: Microcambeva bendego; assembly: GCA_034509265.1. NCBI lineage: Eukaryota > Metazoa > Chordata > Actinopteri > Siluriformes > Trichomycteridae > Microcambeva > Microcambeva bendego. Next base: position 40,349,066 of record JAYDZG010000001.1, read on the forward strand.
AAATTATCATTTTATTTTAGTTAAATAATTTCTGGGTGTGTTTGACCAAAAGGAGCAATGTTGTTTTACTCTATAAACTATAATAAGAATTAGAACAGAATAGAGCTACACTGCTTATATTGGTTAAACACATACCCATCAATTATAATCAGAATATACACTGATTTTTGAAGTGGTCTCTTATTTTTTCCATGATTGTATATCTACAAAACAAATTTAGTAAAACTAAATTGGACTTTTTAAACACAGCTCAAGTGTGCTGTACCAATAGTCCTACTAGCAATGATATTAATACAAGAATAAGATTTTTGAAATGATTTTTAAGCTCCATTTGTGTAACACTCTTCTTCTCTTTGCGTAACACATTCTTCATTATGACCACTGATAGTTTAGAATTGTTTTTATAATTTAGAAAAGTAACTTCAAGTAAAGTGAGTAACACGAATTATCTGTCAGTGGGTGGGATATATCAGGCAGCATGTGAACATTTTATCCTCATAGGAAAAATGGACGAGCGTGAGGATTTGAGTGAGTAATTGGGTCCGAGCTTCTCCAAAATGCTCATCAAGGTACGCTGATCAAATACAATACTGTAGATCAAATAGATAAAGAAATTAATGAGTACACAGAGCAGTTAGGAAGGTGGTCATAATGTTTCGCTTGATCAGTGTATGTGCGCATGCATTCCAACTCTGAAGAAGTTCTAGGTTGAGATGTCTGATGTCTGCTTTTTAATCATTATCCAGGAAAGGGTGCATAATGCAACTCCAGTAGAAGCTGTATTTATTTTGACTATGACAGCGTCTTAAATGACATTCAGAGCCCGACAATATCAACACAGTAGTTTAAGATGTGGCATTAGAACATTTCCAAGTCCAGATTAAGACCCAGAACATATAATCTATCTTATTTTACTCACTCTGAGTCTGACTGGTGGCCTCCGTTAATATTCAGAGCCACTCCATTAGAAGTCTCTCTGGTGGTCAGGAGAGCTCTGTGTGGGGGTTTGATGAGGACGTTGTTACTGTTCACCCCATCGTTTGAAGTCACAGAGGGGGTCCGTGAGGAGATGGTAGGGGGGTTGTAGTCTGAAAGTTTCTCCCTCAGTTTGTTCTTCATGTTCTTGTCTGTAAGTGGTGGTGGATATGTGATCTTATTTTTCAGGATGCCTGAGGAGGAGAAAAGTGAAGAAGGTGAACCTAGACATTCGGACAGCAATGAATCAGACTTACACCTCAAAACATGGCATTTATTCATCTATACAGCCTCTCAGATACACACTAATCTTAATCATACAGCAAGTAACATAGTCAGTCACAGACTAGGCAATACTTGACTTGACTCGAACAGTGGAGACTTTTCATCAATGTCGATTAAACCAAGTACCGTAAATTCCGGCTTATAAGCCGCTACTTTTTTCCTGCACTTTGAATACTGCGGCTTTTAGGACGGAGCGGCTA